>CAJHNH020001597.1:25000-157458 GCA_905116865.2 Candidula unifasciata | reverse complement strand
CATCCTTTTCCGTCTACCCCTTCTCCTCCTCATCCTTTTCCGTCTACCCCTTCTCCTCCTCATCCTTTTCCGTCTACCCCTTCTTTCTTCTTCTTTCGTCTACTTCTTCTTCTCCTCCTCTTCTTCTTCTTCCTTCTACTTCTTCTTCTCTTCTTCATCTTTTCCGTCTACTTCTTCTCCTCCTCATCCTTTTCGTCTATCTTCTTCTCCTCCTCATCCTTTCTTCCTTCTTCTTCTTCTCCTTCTTCTCCTCCTTTTTCTCTTCTTCCTTCTTCTTCTTTCTCTTCTCTTCTTCTTTTCTTCTTCTTCTTTCCTTCTCCTTCTTCTCTTCTTTTTCTTCTTCTTCTTCTCCTTCTTCATCCTTTTCCGTCTTCCCCTTCTCCTCCTTCATCCTTTTTCCGTCTTCTTCCTTCTCTTCCTTCTTTTCCTTCTTCCTTCTTCTCCTCTTCCTTTCTTCTTCTTTTCTTCTTCTTCTCCTTTTCTTCGTCTACTTCTTCTCCTCCTCATCCTCTTCCTTCTTCCCCTTCTTCTCCTTCATCCTTTTCCGTCTACCCTTTCTTCTTCTCCTCCTTTCTACTTCTTCCCCTTCTCTTCTTCTTCTTCTTCTTCTTCCGTCTACCTCTTCTCCTCCTCTTCCTTTCCTTCTTCTTCTTTCTCCTTCTCATCTTCTTCCGTCCTACTTCTTCTTCTCCTCATCCTTTTTCTTCTACCCCTTCTCCTCTTCATCCTTTTCTTTTTCTCTCTTCCTTCTTCTTCTTCTTTCCTCTTCTTCTTCCTTCTTCTCCTTCTTCTTCTTCTTCCTTCTTCCCCTTCTCCTCCTCATCCTTTTCCTTCTTCCCTTTCTTCTCCTCTTCTTTTTCTTCTCCTTCTCTCTTCATCTTCTCTTCTTCTTTCTTCTTCTCTTCTTCTTCTTCTTCTTCTCCTTCCTCTTTTCCGTCTACTTCTTCTTCTCTCCTCATCCTTTTTCTTCTTCTTCTTCTTCTTCTTTCATCTTTTCTTCTTCTTTCTTCTTCTCCTCTTCCCTTCTTTCCTTCTTCCCATTCTCCTTCTCATCCTTTTTCTTTCTTCTTTTTTCTCCTCCTCTCTTCTTCTTCCTTCTCCGTCTTCTTCTTCTCCTTTCTCATCCTTCCTTCCCTTCTTCCCCTTCTTCTTCTCATCCTTTCCGTCTACTTCTTCTCCTCTCCTTTTCCTTCTTCTTCTTCTTCTCCTCTTCTTCTCTCCTCTTCTTTTTCCTTTCTTTTTTCTCCTTCTTCTTCTTCTTCTTCCTTCTCTACCTCTTCTCCCTCCTCATTCCTTTTTCCTTCTACCCCTTCTTCTTCTTCCTTTTTTTCTTCTTCTTCTTCTCCTCCTCATCCTTTTTCTTCTACCCCTCTCTTTCCTCATCCTTTTCCGTCTTCCCCTCTTCTCTCTCTTCCTCTTCTTCTTCTATCTTCTTCTCTCTTTTTCTCCGTCTTCTCTTTCTCTCTTCTTTTTCTTCTTCTTCTTCTTCTTTTTCTTCTTCTCCTTCCTTCTCCTCTTCTCCTTCTCCGTCTACTCTTCCTTCTTCTCATCCTTCTTCTCTCTTTTCTTCTTTCTCTTCATCCTCTTCTTCTCTCTACTCTTTCTTCTTCTTCTCCTTTTTCTTCTTCTCCTTCTTCTTCTTCTCTCTTTTTCTTCTTCTCCTTCTTCTTCTCATCCTTTTTCTTCTTCTCTTCTTCTTTCTTCTTCTTCTTCTTCTTCTTCTTCTTCTTCTTCTTCCTTCTTTTCTTCTCTCCTTCTTCTTCTTCTTCTTTTTCTTCTTCCTTCTTCTTCTTCTTCTCCTTCTTCTTTTTCTTCTACTTCTTCTCTTCTTCTCATCTTCTTTTCCGTCTTCCCCTTCTTCTCCTTCTCCTTTTCTCCTTCTTCTTCTTCTTCTCCTCATCTTTTTCTTCTACTTCCTTCTTCTTCTCATCCTTTCCGTCTTCTCCTTCTTCTCCTTCTCCTTTTCTCCTTCTCCTTCTTCTCTTCTTCTTTTCCGTCTCTCTTTCTTCTTCTCCTTCTCCTTCTTCCTTCTACCCCTTCTTCTCCTTCTTCCTTTTCCGTCTACCCTCTCTTCTCTTCATCCTTTTCCGTCTACCCCTTCTTCTTCCTCATCTTCTTCCGTCTACTCCTTCTCTTCTTCTCATTCCTTTTTCTTTCTCTACTTTTCTTTCTTCTCCTTCCTTTTCCGTCTACTCTTCCTTCTTCTCATCCTTTTCCGTCTACTCTTCCTTCTTCTCATCCTTTTCCGTCTACTCTTCCTTCTTCTCTTCTTCTTTTTCCTTCTTTCTCTTCCTTCTTCTCTTCTTCTTCTCCTCTTCTCTTCTTCTTCTTCTTCTCCTTCTCGTCTTCTTCCTTCTTCTCATCCTTTTCCGTCTACTCTTCCTTCTTCTCATCCTTTTTCGTCTACTCTTCCTTCTTCTCATCCTTTTTCGTCTACTCCTTCTTCTTCTCATCCTTTTTCGTCTACTCCTTCTTCTTCTCATCTTTCCTCGTCTCTCCTCTCTTCTCTCTCATTTCCTTTCGTCTCCTTCTTCTCCTCTTCTTTCCTTCTACTTCTCTCTTCTCCTCTTCTCTTCTCCTCTACTTCCTTCTTCTCCTCATCCTTTTCGTCTACTCCTTCTTCTTCTCATCCTTTTCCTTCTACTCCTTCTTCTTCTCATCCTTTTCCTTCTACTCCTTCTTCTTCTCATCCTTTTCCTTCTACTCCTTCTTCTTCTCATCCTTTTCCTTCTACTCCTTCTTCTTCTCCTCTTTTCTTCTACTCCTTCTTCTTCTCTTCATTTTCTCTTCTTCTCTTTCTTCTTCTTCTCCTTCTTTCTTCTTCTCTCTCCTTCTTCCCCTCCTCCCACTTCTCTTCTGCATTCTTCCGAATATGTAAATGCGTCGCGCCGGTAAACAGCATAGCTAAGATATTTGCGCCTGTCGACTTCTGCAGGCATTTGATGCTACCCAGGGGAGCCTTTCTGAGACCTGAATCAAAACACAGCGGTCAGAGGAAAGGGGTTGGGAGGTTAGGGGGTGGGGTGTAGGAGTGTCTGCCTAGAAGTCTACGCACTGTGAATGTTATAAAATCACTGACTGCCTATTTAGATACGCGTATTGGAAACCTACCAAAGTATCTCGATACTTAGCTACTGATTCCCTGCCTAACGTGCTGCGATCCCTAAATGCTGACGACTACCGACTTGCCTGCTCCGATTACCTAATCACTCGTCCCTATATTTTACCACTGACTACCCGATTAACCCCTGCTTACATAACTTCTGGCCTAAAGGCTAACCGCATACCATGAGTGTTGCACAAAGCACGAACTCCGCAGCTCCGACGAAGATCTCTACAAAAACTGCGCTGGTTGACCCAACGACGCACCCGTAAGAAAGAACCCGCGACATTCAGTGAGGAAAACGATGTGGCCACTTTACCACGGTCACCACAGTAAAACTGCTTATTTATGATTTAATGAATATTATAGAAACATCAAGTATCTCATAGATGTCCCTTGCACCGATTGATCCCACAGCCACACAAGTCATCACAGAACCAGAGGAGGGAGTCATCATTAGAGGTTAAGATTACCGGATTTTAGATTGTTTATGTTTAGCTTGTTTATGTTTAGCTTAATTCTTAGCTCGATTGATTAGAGTCTTAATGTTCTTCGTAATACAAGTTTACAATAATTCTGAACTCCTGTCTCCAGCACCCATATTTCACAGCTAAATGAAAATTTCTTCCTGCTAATTGTAGCTGATTAAAGGTTTATTTGCTGTTGTTTGTTTTTCGATGATTGTTTTCTAGCCTTAACTCTGTCAGTAGTAATTATATTATCGTAAACTGCACTCTTCCCGTTTTATTTGTTGATTTGTTTTCTATCGTGCTGTAACATCTTTACCGCAGATCAACTCATTTGGTCTGACATCCGTTTTCCTGGCCCACAATTCACCCACAAGAGAAAACATTTAACTAAAAGAACAAAAAGATAATTAAGTAACTGTATTTATCTTCGTAATCGCAATTTCTTCCGCGAGTTCTCAGACCAGCACATCTGTCTTTCTGAAAGCGTAGCCAATCTGTCTTAGTATTATCGTTACACGCGCAGTGGATTTTAAAATCTGGGAGCTCACAACTTCCTAACAACCTATGATAACTAATATATATCTCTCTCTCTTTCTTTCTCTCTCTCTCTCTCTCTCTCTCTCTCTCTCTCTCTCTCTCTCTCTCTATCTCTGTGTACCCACCAGGACATCACACAAGCGATAAACACCCAACGACACAAAGTGCCACCATGCGGATGAGGATCACCCGTGGAGAAGTCCCAGAAACCCCTTTCAGCCGTTAGGCCATATTAAAGGCATGCTATATTTAGGGCCCTTGGCAAAAGCCAGGGTGGGGCTTCAAATACCGAAAAATTTCATCCCATAAGAGGACGGCTTGATAGTATTTAACTCTGAATTTAAAAAAAATGTTAGTTAAATACCGTATATTTTTTTAGCGGTACACAAATTATTATTTAAAGGCAACATGAAGAAGTTCGTTTTGGAGTTTGAGTTATTTGTTAGAGTATGAAAGCATGCGTTTTGGAAAGCCCTACCTTTAACATGAACACCTCACTTTCCTAATAACGAAAAGTTTTTAAAAAAATACAACATGAGGCTCTACCTAAAACCCAACTATATTAAATACCAATGAATATTAAGCTGCTGTATGAGGTCCATGTAAGAAACAAACATACATGCGCGCGCGCGCGCGCACACACACACATAACAGGAAATAAATGTTAAGAAGTAATTATTTAATGCAGTTGGACATGGCACCATTACAATGACTTGACACTTTCATTTCAAGAACCGTAACCACAATCAGCTTACATTACCTTCCTTGGCATTTCTACTCAATGATTAAGTGCAGTCAGTCGCTAATGGTTTAGGGATGATACTGTAATCAATGCTGTGCCGAGCTATGATACAAAGCTGTGGCTGCATCAGGCGACATTGTTAGGGGGCGGCAGCGGCAACGAAATTAAAATACAATTTGAACTTCTGACCTGGCAGCTGGAAGCTATTAGGATTTCAAAAACTTGCATCGTACGGAGAAAATCTACGAGGCGGTACTGATATTAATGTTACCTTGTTTATAGATAAACCTGCCGTCTTCGCAATGATAGTTTGCTAGAATTTCGTTCGTTTGTTTACCGACTCCAAACTGCTGCATAAAGCTCTGGGTGTACGTCCACCTCTGGACTTTAGTCTTGCTCCAGAATCTTGGTGATCCGTGCACATCAGTTTCACTGATCTGGCTTATTGGTATGCAGACTTGTGTTTTCTTGCCTCTCAGGCAGATGTACTCCGATTTCGAATTATGTCCTCAATTAGTCGACTTCTACGACATGCTTGTTGGGGAGGCAGTGGCATTTATTATCATCATTGTTCCTTTATCGTTCGTTCTTTCATTTGTTAGCTCGTTCTTTCTTTCGTTGGTTCGTTTGTTCGTTCCGTGATTTGTATTCTTTCTTTAGCTGGTTTATTCGTTTACGCGTTCGTTCGTTCGTTCGTGCGCTCGTTTGTTCCTTCGCTGGCTCGTTCATTCCTTTGCACTGGCTGGCTGGTTGGCTGGTTGGTTTGTTCGTTCGTTCGCTCGTTCTTATAATTTGACAAACTCTTTTGATGACGTGATGTTATGTTCAGCATCACATCTCCCCCACCCACACACAACCCACCCACTCACACTCCACCCACTTACACACACACACACACACACGTACCACACACACACGTACCACACACACACGTACCACACACACATGTACCACACACACATGTACCACACAAACATGTACCACACAAACATATACCACACACACATGTACCACACAAACATATACCACACATACACATATACCACACCCACACAATGCATCCGCTGCAATACTGTTCCATTTGCAAGGAAGAAAGCATGAATGTATTACTGCCACTGTGTCATCATGGCTAAATACTTTTTTTTTTAAGGACGCGGAGGAAAGAGGAAATCCGATGCTGATGATAATGATTATAATCGTAATAATTATAAATATGCATAAGCACTGAAACCTGAAGGCTCCAGTCCCATTGTTTTCCTAATCTGAGGCCCCCAGAGGCGCCCCGCATACAAAGTTATCTTCCTAGAAGACCTGCAAGGCGAAGGGAGCATGGGGTTTGGAAAGCTGAGACCCCTTTCTCCTCCTTTTTCGTGGCGGACCTTTTTAAGAAAAAGAAGAAAAAAGAAGAAAGAACACGACAGAAAGAAAGAAGAAAGCAGAAGAAGAAGAAGAAGACGAGAAGAAGAAAGAAGAAGAAGAAGAAGAAGAAGAAGAAGAAGAAGAGAAGAAGAAGAAGAAGAAAGAAGAAGAAGAAGAGTTAAGAAGAAGAAGAAGAAGACGAGAAGAAGGTGACGAAGGAGAGAAAAGAAGAAGAAGAAGAAGAGAAAGGGAAAAGGGGGGGAGTGGGCAAAAGAGAAGAAGAAGAAGAAGAAGAAGAAGAAGAAGAAGAAGAAGAACAAGAAAAAGAGACAATGCAAACGCTAATTATAATCATCAAAACTTTGTTAAATGTTAAAGTAAACAATAAAATAAAAATCAAATATGTTGTTGAGAAAAGAAGAAGAAAAAAAAAATCACACACAAAAGAAGCAAACTACACGACATAAAATCACGATAAAAAACTGTTCTGTATGTCAAAGCCTGGAGACAGACTTTCTGCGTAAGTTGCACTAATGTTTTCCATTGAATGCAGACAACATTAAGGTAATATTGATGACGTTACGCCCTATTTAGCCCAGTAAACATTTCAACAAGTGCGAGTGTTTTCTGCCAAAGACATTTTCTCCTGACTCCAAAGAACCGTTACTCTCTTTAGTGCAGTCTCAATCAAGTGTTTCATTATTTCCCTTCTTGCTTTCTCACCTGAGAGGTTTTAACGACACGGTTCTGATCTTTCCATCAAAGAAGCAAGCGGCAGGAATACAGATTATAAACAGGAGCATGCGAATTTCATTCATTGAATAATAATGATAATAATAAAGCAGACAAAGAAAAGGACAACAATTTAACAATCTGCAGCATTTCTAAACAAACAAGACAGGAAATAAGCGAGAAGGTTCGACAAAGGAAAACAAAATCACAGATACATTTTGACGTTAGGAAAAGTAAAGTAAAGGACCCCTTTATACGCCTTTAGGCGTATTAAGCATACAGGGGTAGGCCTATCGATACCAGGTAAGTGATGTGCATAACATCACGGCAGCCGCCTTTACTTCCCAGCACAGTACCTGCCATTCATTTGAGGCTGGGTCGACTTAAATTCCGGCTTTGTCAGGACTTGAACCTAGACCTTCCGATCCGCAGACCATGTCTAACCACTAGACCACGTCGGCTCTCTTACACGCATTCATGACGTGAAAATGTCTACACTGGACTCAAAGATTTCACAAATATTGAATATCTAGGCTCATAAAAAAACAACAACGGAGACTGCTCAGCAGAAGTTAAAAGGAGGATAAACAGCATTACAAGTATGAGGTTACTTGAGCATCAGTTAGAAAATCAAAGTCAGCATTTTGATGGTATGAATCTTTTTTGTAGCGTCATACGGAGGTGAGTCTTTGACTATCTTCGTAAGGAGGTGAGTCTTTGACTATCTCGAGATCATTGAAGAAGAAAAAATGGGCCATTGGGCTGTAGTGCTATAGAAGGCTTCTCGGAATACCAAAGAACAAAAAGAAACGAAATAATGACATCGCAGAAGATCCTAACAACAAGAAAGCTTGGCTCATAAACAGTAACTTGTCTCGGAAACGTAAATATGTTAGCTATATCAGGGGCTACGATAGATTGGAAAGAACAGTATCAGAAGGCATAGTACCAGGCAAGAAGGGCAGGGGCAGACTAGCACGAAGATGGACACAGGATTAACTGTAAAAGACACCATGGGTAAGAAAGTGCTCAGGAAGCTGGCGGGAGACCGAGTTTCTTTCGTAATGAAACCAAAGTTCTGCAAAGGACCTGCTTCATGATGATAATAATGTTCTTGATACAGTGAAGTTCACTACGTGCACACGCAAACAACTACTTCCCCACCACCGTTGACTCACAGCTTGCTCCCAAATGATGTCACACAGAAGGCAAAGAAAGCCATCAGAGAAAGAAAACAAAAAAGTGACGTTGTTTTAACGCAGCTCTTACTTGTTAGGTTGTCACTTTGCCAGAGCCGCGGGTAAGTGGAAATCAAGCTCCTGTTTTTAAAGTCGTTTTCGGATGTACAAGAACTCAAGGAGAACGGTTCTTTAAAACACAGCACATTTTTTTTTAATGAAACCAAACTGTAAATGCCGCAAGAAGAGGAAAGGTAACTTCTACATAGATGCCATAACTTCTTGTCGCACCAAGTTGTGTTTTCACCATTTCAGAATATGCGTCCTCCACTCTGTTTCGCTCATTTGTGTCTTTTTGTATCGACTGCGATGCTTGTGTTTGTTTGTTTTCTGTTACTTTTCATTTGTTTTTCCTGCAGCAAGGTATACCCACAGTGAATGTTTATTTCTAACTTGAGAAACTATTCTTGTTCTGACTAGCGCATGTAGGAGTCGAAGACAGAAGTATAAATTAAAGAACATACTAGACCTTATCATGAGACCGGGTAAGATAGGCAGGCGCCGACCAGCGCGAAGGTCGGCACAGGACTCCAAGTAAACTTTGGACATAAAAGTCCATGAAACCGGACAGTGGGCGAGGGGGAGATTTATTTCAGGCAGGCTGCGATGTGGGCGATGTTCTTCAAGTTTCTTTCAGGCAGGCTGCGATTTGGGCGATGTTATTCAAGTTTCTTTCGGGCAGGTTGCGATTTGGGCGATGTTATTCAAGTTTCTTTCGGGCAGGTTGCGATTTGGGCGATGTTATTCAAGTTCCTTTCGGGCAGGCTGCGATTTAGGCGATGTTATTCAAGTTTCTTTCGGGCAGGCTGCGATTTAGGCGATGTTATTCAAGTTTCTTTCAGGCAGGTTGCGATTTGGGTGATGTTATTCAAGTTTCTTTCGGGCAGGCTGCGATTTGGGTGATGTTATTCAAGTTTCTTTCGGGCAGGCTGCGATTTGGGCGATGTTATTCAAGTTTCTTTCAGGCAGGCTGCGATGTGGGCGATGTTATTCAAGTTTCTTTCAGGCAGGCTGCGATTTGGGCGATGTTATTCAAGTTTCTTTCAGGCAGGCTGCAATTTGGGCGATGTTATTCAAGTTTCTTTCAGGCAGGCTGCGATTTGGGCGATGTTATTCAAGTTTCTTTCAGGTAGGCTGCGATTTGGGCGATGTTCTTCAAGTTTCTTTCAGGCAGGCTGCGATGTGGGCGATGTTATTCAATGGACCTGCTAATGGATGATGAAGATGAAACAACATAACAATAGAAAACTAGAACGGCTACATGGGGATTCGAACCTTCCGCCTTCACATGGCCATAGCTATAGGAACACGTGAACGATCAGGTAGCTAAAACAGACTAGTTCTTACACCAGGCGTGACTGAAGATAGATTTGTGTGTTAGGTTGCCTTTATCTTTAATACGAGGCATGCAATAAAAGAGGTGATGGATTGGCTGGCACAGCTGCAGATGGGTGGCCTTTAGATAGTGTCGACATTGTCGAAACCATCAGCAAGAGAGAAAAACAGAGAGACAAGGAGAGAGAGAGAGAGAGAGAGAGAAGGAGAGAGAGAAGGAGAGAGAGAGAAGGAGAGAGAGAGACATTCGGAGTATCTGGGGTAGTGAGTACACAATGTTGCTAAGAATGAGAGAATTATGATTACAGGTGGCACAGCTGGGCATAGACTGCACATCAAACGTTTATGAAGTCTAGTCAACCAGCTCAGACCCGGCTCTAGTTGCTGTTGGACTCTGATGTTTTATGTTGAGCACCCGCAGACCTGTCTGGAGTACATTGAGGAAAAACTCAGCTGATATCTTTAACACTATAACGTGCATAATTTTGTTACCGCGAGAATACCCTGGACCGAGGAAAAGAAAACACGCTGACTTAGTTCATGATCTGAGTATCCAGAAGATTTGGCTCATAAACAGCATCCTGTCCCGAAAGCTGAACTATTTTGGCCATGGTGGTCTAAAAAATACTGTGGTGGAAGGTACAGTTTCTGGGAAACGAGACAAGAGGCCTGCCTCCGCAAATATGGACCCACAAAATTAAGATGCATTGGTCAAGAAAGCACATAGGGCTAGAGAAAAAGAGACGTTCAGCCATGCCGTGACGAGAGCGATGCTCTGTACTGACTGATGATAATGGCGAAGGTTGCTCCTTGTCTCGACTTCCCCTTTCAACTGATCTGCTCTCGAGCCTCTAATCAAATATCTGTTTCTGTCCTCTATTATTATAGGGGCCAGTTACCTGGGTTTCACTGGCCTCCAGGGCTTCCCAACAATTGACATGTCTTTGTTTAGTTTGCTCTGAACATATTAATTTGAAGATTTACAAGACATCGTGGTATATATAAACAGGCTCTAGCGGCAGAGAGTTTGCACACAGCACGCACTTTAGCACGGCCAACCGTTACAAGCCGATTATAATTTTGCAATTTAATTTCAAAAATCTATATTTTCTTATTCTTTTAATATGTTTTCAAAATTTTTGTTTCAAACATATTTTCTAATACTATTTTATATATGGGAGTCGCCGTGGCGTAGCGGTTAGACGCTCGCCTGCGGATCGGAAGGTTGTGGGTTCGTTCCTAGGCGGAGCAGACTTTTTTCAAAAGTGACCTTGACTCCTAGGTCGACCCAGCCTTGAGTGGGTACCGGGTGCAGTCCTGGGAGGTAATGTCGGCCGGCATGATGCTGACCACATCAACCATCTTGTGCCGATTGGTCTATACAACTATAGGTTTAACCCTATATGCCCTATAAGCCTAAAGGCGTGGAAAATGGACCTTTATTTTACTATTTTATATTTTCTCATTCTTCCTTATTTTTTCGAATACTTCTTAAAGTCCGTGCCGTGTGGCGTCGGTAGTCATGTCTATCCACAACCTTCTGTCTCGTGAACTTTCAGTCAACTCTGACACAGATGATCTTCCATACCGCGTGGCGTTGGTAGTCATGTCTATCCACAACCTTCTGTCTCGTGAACTTTCAGTCAACTCTGACACAGATGATCTTTCATACCGCGTGGCGTTGGTAGTCATGTCTATCCATAACCTTCTGTCTCGTGAACTTTCAGTCAACTCTGACACATATGATCTTCCATACCGCGTGGCGTTGGTAGTCATGTCTATCCACAACCTTCTGTCTCGTGAACTTTCAGTCAACTCTGACACAGATGATCTTCCATACCGCGTTGCGTTGGTAGTCATGTCTATCCACAACCTTCTGTCTCGTGAACTTTCAGTCAACTCTGACACATATGATCTTCCATACCGCGTGGCGTTGGTAGTCATGTCTATCCACAACCTTCTGTCTCGTGAACTTTCAGTCAACTCTGACACAGATGGTCTTCCATACCGCGTGGCGTTGATAGTCATATCTATCCACAACCTTCTGTCTCGTGAACTTTCAGTCAACTCTGACACAGATGATCTTCCATACCGCGTGGCGTTGGTAGTCATGTCTATCCACAACCTTCTGTCTCGTGAACTTTCAGTCAACTCTGACACAGATGATCTTCCATACCGCGTGGCGTTGGTAGTCATGTCTATCCACAACCTTCTGTCGCGTGAACTTTCAGTCAACTCTGACACAGATGATCTTCCATACCGCGTGGCGTTGGTAGTCATGTCTATCCACAACCTTCTGTCTCGTGAACTTTCAGTCAACTCTGACACATATGATCTTCCATACCGCGTGGCGTTGGTAGTCATGTCTATCCACAACCTTCTGTCTCGTGAACTTTCAGTCAACTCTGACACTGATGATCTTCCGTGCCATGATGTCAGCCTGTCTAGCATCTTCTCTTTCGCTCTCCCTCTGTCTCCCCCCGCCCTCGCCCTCCCAGCTTTCCCACCATCACGATGTACTCCAGTTTTCTTCCACTCATGCCATGACCAAATCACGTAGATTGCTTTCTCCTAATGTGGGAAACAATCAGTTTTATTTCTCAGTCCGTTTCTCTCAAATCATCGCCAGTTCGAGTAGCTTACCAAATGATGATGGCTACAGTCTGAGATTCTTCTCTAGCTGCTGAGGAGTGGGACGGAGCTACCATAAGCTTGACCTGAATGCCGTGAGGTCGAATGTCTACCCTGATCTTGTCATATAACAAATTGTTAATGGAAGATATAAAGAGAACTTTTTGGGCGTATTGGGCATATAGGGATAGAACTATATCTTATAAACAAGTCGGCACTTGGTGGGTGATGTAGTCATCTTTAACCGGCCACCTTTACTTCTCAGGACCGCACCTGGTACCCACTCAAGGATGGGTCGACCTGAGAGTCAATGTCATTTCTCAGGACCCAAACCTATGATCTTCCGAACCGCAGGCAAGAGTCTAGCAACTACACCAAAGCAACTCTCTAGTTAAAGACACAGCTTATGCCTTAACATACAACAAATCAAGAAACCAAGGACAGACATATACAGGGCTTTTATCTAGCGACATATATATGTGCCGGTACTCAATGAGCGTCAGCGTCTGTGACTTAAGTGTTGCGAACGCGCTTCGTAATGCCGTGGTGCTACAATCAGAAACTCTTGATTATTTGACTATTGACTACATTTCTTATTAAAAAATAAAAGTTTTTAAGAACATTGTAATTTTCTACTAGACTTATTACATATGCTACACTAAGTAATAATATTGTTCAGAACTGTTGGCATAATTGGCACACATTACAGCGATTGTACTAAGACCTCCGTGTTGTTAACAATGTTTACTATTACTATTATTATTATTACTATTATCGTGGTTATTGTTGTTACTATAGTTATGATATATTCAATGAGTTATAAATGCAAAAAAAAAAAAAAAAAAAAAAAAAAAAGAATTAAAACGACCGTAAGAAGGGTCTGTGTGGCCAGTTCATAACCCTTTTCGTTCGTTCGTTCGTTCGTTCGTTCGTTCGTTCGTTCGTTCGTTCGTACCTCAGTGCGCCCTGTCTTCATCCTTTCCACCATTCACCTCATGAACAACAGCTTATCATTCCCAACTTGTCATCCTGTTCTGGGATGTAATTTTTCGTTAGCTGAAGCCCTACTCTGGCTCTTGCCGGGGGCCGCAATATAGCCCGACCATAAATATAGTCTGATGGCTGAACGCGGTTTCTGGGACCTCTCCACGGGTGATCCTCATACACATGGTGTCACTTTGTGTCATCGGGTGTTTATCACTTGTGTTATGTCCTGGTGGCGTAAAAGAAGATAGAAAAATGAGATCACAAACAACAAATAAGCACCAGACAAGGGCCACCATGAATCTAACACCCTGTGAATGGTGGTTGTTATTATCCTTGATTAACAAAAGCCCATTGTTGTGGATTTCAAGTTCCCCGATAGAAATGTCCAATGAAGACGCCTTTTTCTGGGGTGCCTAGTTGGTAAGGAATCTTAGTAAACTGGTTTCCATAGCTAGGTAGGTGTACATGTCATTTGGAGGTGACAGGTTCGATTCCCGGCACGGTAACTACAGCTTTCGATTTTTATGTTGTCTAGTGTGTCCTTGTATCTTTTAACCTTTTTTCTAGAATTGCCAGTCAACACATTATCTGTTTGTTTAGTATATATCACTTGCTGTCCGTTCTAGTCTGTGTGTTCCAGAGGCAGGCCAGTTTGAGAATCCCTGATCTAACAGGTGTAGAAGGGAAATAACTCATTACCTCTACTGTCTGAAAGTTTCGATTCAGACATTCAAAGAAGAAACCGACTTGGCATTTGTAAAAACTCCCAACTATTTTTACCCGTTGACAGAACGATCAAGGAGCCATGAAGAAAATAACTAGCCGAAAAAAAAAAACGAACGAAAATTTGTACGAGTTTTCTTCCCTAACTGTAAAAACATTACTGCAAGAAAGCCAATATTTCAACCTGTTCTACAATGAACCAAATTATATTTCTTCTCAAGCGTAAAGTTGAAGGAATGTTCAGAAACGCCATGTGTGTTTTTCTTTATTTGGCTTCAGTTGGCTGCACTAACTGGCAAAAATGATTTAGTTCTGCCGTAGTTAATTGTTTCTGGGTCATTATTTTTCCATTTTGGAAGTGTTGAAGTCAATTCACACACACACACACGCACACACACACACACACACACACACACACACCACACACGCGCGTACACACAGAATGCCCCCCCCCCCCCTCCATTTACCGGGCTGTTTTCTGATGAAGTAGACATAGGTTTTCACAATTTCAAGACACAATGTATGTATACCTGCAGTGAGTACTTACCTCAGTAAGTTGAAAAAAAGGTATATTTTTATCTGTGGGTATAAAATAGTATTTTTCCTTCATTTAGCATACAATTGTATATTTCCTTCAGTGAGCATAAAATGGTATTTTTTTCTGTATAATTCCTTCAGTTACTAAAAACAGTTTGTTTTCCTCAGTGAGTATAAAAGTAATACCTTCGGTGAGTATAAAAAGGTAAATTTCCTCTAAATAAGTATGAAAAGGTATATTTCCCCTCAATGCGTATGAAAATGTATATTTCCCCTCAAGGCGTATAAAAAAAATTAAATTTTCTCTCAGTGAGCATTTTTTCTCAGTGAGTATAAAAAAGTATATTTCCCTCAGTGAGTATAGCAATGTATATTTCCCTCACAAGGTATCTTTTTCTTTACGTCCTCTTTTATCGCCTTGGGTGTTGAGGGAGATATAAGGTAATGCTTCGTGCTCTTCTGGCTGCTTCGACCATATACACATCGTGGTACTGTAGAGTTTTTCTTATGCTATCTTTCCATATGGTTCTTGGTCTGCCTCCTGTTCTACGTTCCCTCTCCTGTTTTGATATATGTCCCTGTATGATATAGCCTCAGAAGGCAATCTCTCCAAGTGGGCAAACCTTTTGATTTGCTGTCTTTGTATGTAATTTAGAACTGATTCTGTGCCATGATTCCCATTGCATTCTTGGTTGTATCTCTTGTGGTCACATCTACAGTCATTCTCAGACACCTCATTCCATGGTTATTGTCTGTTTGTGTTTTCTTGTGAGTGACCACGTCTGGCACTGGTAGCATAGGGTAGGAATGAATATGCTTTGTATATTTTTTTGTGCTGATTGGAATTGCCTAATGCTGTAAGAGTGGTGCTAGCTGTCCCAATACATGGCCAGCTTTACTGCATCGAATATCAATTTCTCCGTCTAATTTACCATCCTCAGTGAATGCTGTTACAAGATAATTAAATTCAGATGCCTGTTTAATATATGTATGCTCTAATGCTTTATTTGTTGGCTCTATGGCTAAGTCGATGCGAACGCTTCGTAATGCCGATATGCCGGGTTCGATTCCAGCTGCGGGCCATGCGCCTTGTGTTGGTTTCGACAGTGGTATCAAGAAAGCCGACCGTCCAGAGGCAATGGCAAACTACTGGACGTAAATTTGCCTAGAAAAACCAGACAACAACCAGGGGCTGTTGGGGTTGGTTCTGCAACGTCCTGTAAAGGATACGAAACTAACCAACCAATACTATATTTAAATTCTGCTTTTTCTTCCTATTGCCATTACTTCGGTCTTTTCGATGTTGATTGTCATATTATTTGATTTACATTCTTGGTTCATGAATGTGAGATATTGCTGTAAATTCATGGCTGTATTTGCAATCAGGGCTGGTCCTTAGCAAAGAGTCATTCGTTAATGTCACTATTATCTTCATTCCTTGGCGCGGCAAATTGCTCATACTGTCAATGTAGGTGATAAACAGGAGTGTTGATAAGACACATGCCTGTCTTAGTCCAGGTGTTACTTTGAATGGTTTGGATGTTCAGATATTTTTTATAACTACGCTTCTACAACTCTATATAAGTTTGGGCAAACTTCAATGAGGTGTTCACTTACTCCATATCGAGCCATTCTTGCCACAATTTTTGTCTATTGGCCCTGTTGAAATCTTTCCCCTGGACTACAAATGCTACAAATACATTCTGATCATATTGGATGTTCTTTTCTACAAACTGTTTAAGTGTAAAGATTACATCTGTGCAGTTTCTATTCATTCTGAAACCCACCCATTCTTCCGTCAACTGTGGTTCTATTACTGGTCGCAGCCTCGTTTCTGTTATCTTAGCCTACAATTTCCCAAAATGACTTAAATGAGAGATGCCTCGATATTGTTTGCTTAAAGTATAAAGAAAGTATAAACAAGTATATTGTCCTTAATGAGTATAAAAAGGTATATTTCCCTCAGTAAAAATAAAAAGGTACATTACCCTCAGTGAGTTTAAAAAGGCATAGTGCCATCAGTTAGTATAAAATGGTACATTTCCCTCAGTTAATATAAAGAGGTATATTTTCCTCAGTGAATATTAAAAAAAAAAAAAAATTTTTTCTCAGAAAGTATAATAGGGATTTTTCTCAGAAAGTATAATAGGGATTTTCCTCAGAAAGTATAATAGGGATTTTCCACATAAAGTATAATAGGGATTTTCCTCATAAAGTATAATAGGGATTTTTTTGTCATAAAGTATAATAGGAATTTTCCTCATAAAGTATAATAGGGATTTTCCTCATAAAGTATAATAGGGATTTTTGTCATAAAGTATAATAGGAATTTTCCTCATAAAGTATAATAGGGATTTTTGTCATAAAGTATAATATGGATTTTTCTCAAAGTATTGAAGGGTTAAAGTCCATTTCACGCATGTGATGCATCGGGCACACGAACAAAGACAGGTTTAAATGTTTTTCTATCGTCGGCGTCTGTATCTTAGACGTTGCGAACGCGCTTTGTAATGTCGGGGCGCCGAGCTAGATCCCAGCTGCAGGCAATTAGACAGCAGACCGTGTTGCGCTGGTTTCAAGAGTGGCACCAAGAGCTGGCAATAATTCAGAGAGCAATGGCAAAGCTTCTGAACGTAAAAGGTTATCTAGAAAAATCTCAGCAGTGGGGTTGCTTCTGCAATGACATGTAAAGGACACGCAACCAACTTTGTATCTGTACTGCATTCAGTGAATTCATCATTCGTACATGAAACCACATCTCTGCCGCTTGTTAATAATGTTTCGCGTTTTTGTCCAACTGTCAGTGATTCACTTCCATAGATCAGAATGGCATTTATATAGCTCCTGAGACTTCTCTCTCTACTGCGCTATATCTGCTCCTGATGATAGTGCAATATCCCATAATTCCCCAGATCCTATCATGATAGTTTCTCCCTATCCGACTTCCTGTTTCAAAAGGAGATAGTTATAAATTCGAACCCGTTTTAATTTAAAATCCGTGGAGCAGAAACAATGTATTGTTCTCACGTGGCTAAAAAATCTTTCCTCAAATTTGGAAACGAGATGTAAAGAAACGCCATATAATTATTTTAGTTTTTTTTGCGAAAACTTTCAAATGAAGTGATTAATGCTAGCGAAAATTGCTTTTTTTTTTTCTTGTATGTATACAGAAAGATGTCTACTGGATTTGCGCACCTCCCCAAGTCTGAGAACAGATTACAGATTGTTTTTATTTCATTTAAATTAATTCGCTGAGTGGGTACTAGGGTCCTATTTCGGGGGAAATAGAATAAACCCACTACCCCATTACCAAGCATGTCGTAAAAGGCGATTAATTAGGTGTCTTCCTTTCGAAGTCAAAGTGTATCTTAATGATAGACGAGGAACTAACAGTCTGCACACAAGTAGGCCAGATCAGTAAAACAAATGCAAGCAAAACTCAAGATATATACCAGGCCATGTGCAGAAATTGACAAACAACCAGGACTTTTCCGCTAAGTTTACAGCTGGTGAACCTGAAGTAGAAGAAACAGAAGATTGAAATGTCTTTATAAGACATGCCCGTATCTGTATAAACTGTGGGTTTTCTTGATGGGAAATACACGAGCTCCAGTGGAGATAACGGTAAAACAGATGGGAGTCAGTCAGTCAGTCAGTCAGTCAGTCAGTCAGAATGTTGCCACCTCACTGATTATGTAGTGATGATAGAAAACTGCCGCGACAAGAATTCGACGTCACCATCATGTTATGGACACGTAAACGTGAGGTGTCCCTGCAAGGTCCTTGCGTGTGTGCGTGTGCGCGTATGTTAACGTGTGTGGGTGGGCGCGAGTGTGTATGTACGTATGTGTGTGTGTGTGTGTGTGTGCGTGTGTGTGCGCGCGCACGCGTGTGTGCGCGCAAATATGTGTGGGTGGAAGCCAATGTATGTGTGTGTGTAAGAGTGTGTGTGTGTGTGTAAGTGTTTGTGTGTCAGTGTGTGTGCGCGAGTGGGTCCGTATATGTGTGCGAGAGAGAGAGAGAGAGAGAGAAGAGAGAGAGAGAGAGAGAGAGAGAGAGAGAGAGAGAGAGAGAGAGAGAGAGAGAGAGGAGGAGGAGGAGGAGGAGAAGCAAAAGGAGGTTGACGAGAAAGAAGAAGAAGATTATGCAAAGATAACTGAGCCGTCCAAAGAAACGAAACCAGACTACAATGAAAACTAAACTGCCAAACCTGGGAAAGAACCAAATTAAATTTCCAAAGACAGCTGTAAAACTGTTAGACACCGGTCACCCAGTGCAGACGCTAAGGTCAAATGTAGGACAAGTTCTAGCAGGCGTCACATTTGACTGTCAAAATATCTGAGCGGACAATGGGCGAGTCTGTCGTCTGTACTAAGTTCCCGCCACCAAGATTACATCATCAGGCGGGTCAGTGCATGGCGACGTCAATATAGTCAATATGATATGACGAGGAAGAAGATAGATCAAGGCGGAGAATGGTAATGGTAGGGGTGATTCGGTGTGTGATTAAAAGGAGAAGCGTGAGAAAGGTCAGAGAAAGTGGATGAGGAGAAGGAGGAGAAGGAGGAGCAGAAGATGATATGATGATGATGATGAATGGTAATTATCGTATGGTGATGATGATGAAGATGATATTATTTAATGATAATGATGATCAAAAGGATGTTAATAGCGATAACGATGATGATGATGATGACGACAAAGAGGAAGAGAATGAGAAGGACGAGGAAAATGGAAAATGTTGAAATATAACATATATGCTGACACACCGCTGAGGTATACGTGACGTGTGCAGCACGAACACATAAAGTCTTATCTATCCCATTTATCTGAGAAGACCAGACATACGATGCACTACCCGGTGATCTCTGGGAAGATGAAAGTTCTAAATTTGTCAGGTTAAAGTTCTAATACATAATCTGTTCTCCTAGGCATATGTCATCTCAGCCCAAGCTTGGCTTACTCCAGTTAACTACCGGCATCGCAGCACTTTGGGACATTTACATAGATGCTCCTTCCCTATATTCAGCAGCCAGCGAAGAGTTCCAGTTCCCATAGTATTTTTCCATTTCCAATTCGTCAAACAAAAATTCCAAATTTGATCCTTTGTCAGCCGCCCGGAGGCCTGCTCTATGAAGGAAGGTTCCTTGGCTGTCTTATTTGTTTTCCTATTCTTTGTCGTGTGTAGTCACACCTGATATTCCGATTCTTTGCTTCTTCCCATAGTATCACAAGATCACTAGAAGTCGTATTATATGTCCGTCTTGTGTTCCCTTTGTGTGTAGCGTGTCCTCTAGATTACATGATTACTTCCCCTTGCACGCACCACCTCTCAAAGTTCATGCCGTGTGGCGCTTGTAGTCATGTCTATCCACAACCTTCTGTCTCTTGTACTTTCAGTCAACTCTGAAACAGGTGATCTTCCGTGCCATGATGTCAAATTGTCCAGCGTCTGTTCTCTCGGTCGCGTTCTGCCTCTACTCCCCTCCAACTTTCCTACTGTTACGATGTACTCCAGTGTTTTTCCTCTCATTACATGACCAAGGAATGTAGATTTTCTCTTTCTGATGTGGGAAATCAGTTCTCTACGTGAGTCAGTTTCTTTCAAGTCATCTTCATTAATATTATCTGTCCATAATATTCTCTCTGCCCCCTCCCCCTTTCTCTCTCTCTCTCTCTCTCTCTAGAGCGCGCTCTCTCTTGTTATACCCCACCAGGACATCACACAAGCGATAAACACCTGGTGACACAAAGTGCTACCTTGCGGATGAGGATCACCCGTGGAGAGGTCCCAGAAACCCCTTTCAGCCGGTATGGCCACATTCATGGCCCGGCTATATTCCGGGCCCGGCTATATTCCGGGCCCGGCTATATTCAGGGCCCGGCTACATTCAGGGCCCGGCTATTTTCAGGGCCCGGCTATATTCAGGGCCCGGCTATATTCAGGGCCCCCGGCAAAAGCCAGGGTGGTGCTTTAAAAAAAAAGAAAAATTGTATCCAACATGGGGATGCCTTAATATAAAAATAACCAGGGTAACATCATCATTCCTCTATAAAACTACATCTCCGCAGCTCTATAAAAGTACTCACTAATTTTTTTAATGCCCGTCATTCACATCCGTATATGAATACAGGCTGTACATAACTTTCAAGAAAGTACTCTTAAGATCCGGATGTCGCAGTCTGCCCAGCCTGTGACATTTTTTCCAGATCGTAATGATCTATTTACTCTTGAGCACGGTTTCTCACGCTCGCCTTGCTTGGCATAAATGAAGCAAGTCATGGAGCTGTTTACTATTTAATGGTGCAAAACCAACCAATCTGTCATACTGTTCGCTTTGCAACACACCTGTATGATCCGGAGAAAAGCTCCAAAGATAGCAAGTTTCCTCGTTCGCCAGGTAACTTACAAGTCAACAAAAGCTACTAAACACAGACCCAGCTTATTGCTTGCTTCATCTCATGAATATTCACAGCCAGATTTCGTCTCTTTGAAGTTGTATAATTCCCCTAAAGCTACAAAAGGAAAGTAGATTTTCAAATCCTAATTGTCGCCTTGATTCCACTTTTCAATGCAACCACACACTGACCTGGATTCTCCTCGTTAATCAAGAGCCTCACAAAAAATACCAGCTCCTATTCTTGTGAGAAAAACTACGCGCTGATAAACTAATGTCTTCTTCGGGTTTTCTTTTAAGTCGTTTCCGAACGTTTTTTTTTTCCCTCTCCCAGGTAGTTTGTTCCAGCTCAAAACGGGACGCACTATCGTCAGGGGCCCTAATTTAACCTAACAGTTGAACGAGGTTTCTGGGACTAGTGCTCCGAAGAATTATCATTCGAATGCTGAAACTTTGTGTCACCGGGTGTTTATCCCTCGTTGTGCGGTCCTGGTGGTGTTGAACGTCATTCACTTAGGTAGTTTGTTTTCGCAATTTCCACCGTTTCTGCTCCAGGTGTCCATTCTCTATATTTTTTATTTTTACAGATAGGCCATTATTTGCAGATTCAGCAAGTTCCTTCCTTGTTGCAAGTTGCAAGCAATAACCTCTTTTGATCTAATTCGTTCACTCGTACTTTCTTTCTCTCCCCCCCCCCTCCCCCATACTTCCACAAACTGTCCCTGTCCAGTGTTCTCGCACAAAACTGCTGGTTACTCTAGACTTGTTTACCCGATGCTGTTGCTCTAATTATAACTAATAAGGCTCATGTGGCTGGGTCACACCTGGAGAATAGAGGATGGAAGAGTCCCTAAGGGCATCCTCTGTGGTGAAGTAAAGACGGGTAGAAGATGTTGCGGCCGACCTCTACTGTGATATAAAAATGTGTGCAAGCGGCACACGAATGATACACATACTGAGGTGGACAGGTTGAACAAAATGCCTAAGACCGTGTTGTGTGGAGGGAGCATATCAGGAAGAGAAGGAGAATGAAGGGAGAAATGATTGCAGAAAGGATGAGAGATGAGCGCCTGAGAAAAAACACACTAAACACAAATGTTGACAACAATAGTCTTCAAATTCTTTGCTATAATTGTGAAAGACTTTTCTTAACGCAAGCAGATCTTGACAGTCACACTCGCCATCGCCATGGGCTTAAGTCCCATGCCTCCTCATAGCATAACATAACACTATCGTCTGGAAAGACGGAACGGTGCCAATCAGTTGTAACTTATATGGAGACTGAACTGGGTACTAGTATTTACATTGCTATTCCACCAATACTGTTTGAGTAATCCTAGGGTGTCAGACCTTTAGCTAGCAGTCTGGCGGATGGAGAGGGGCGCTAAACGGAAGGTAATGTTTTTGTTTTTTTCCGTCCCTAGTGCATTTTTCTAAACACATGTTTGTTTTTCCTCTCTCTTCCTTCCCTGTAGTCAAGAAGAACTTTGACCTTTTTGAATATTTATGGTTTCTCTCCTAACCTTATATAGTAGAGGACCTTTTCCCCACGCCTTCAGGCCTACTGGGCATATGGTGCTATGGTTATATTTTATAGAGCAATCGGCACTTGGTGGATAATGTTGTCAACATAACACAAGCCTTCTTTACTTCCCATGAATTTACCTTGTTCCAGTTTAATTCTTTCAGCCCCAGAAGGCTAAATCTGATGCCCAAATGAGGTAATTATGACGACAGAATGGATAAATTTCACCCACGAGCTAGACACGCAAACCCTTGCATCAGTAAACCCTTGCACCAGCAAACCCTTGCACCAGCAAACCCTTGCACCAGCAAACCCTTGCACCAGCAAACCCTTGCACCACCAAACCCTTGCATCAGCAAACCCTTGCATCAGCAAACCCTTGCACCAGCAAACCCTTGCACCAGCAAACCCTTGCACCAGCAAACCCTTGCATCAGCAAACCCTTGCATCAGCAAACCCTTGCATCAGCAAACCCTTGTATCAGCAAACCCTTGTATCAGATTGATACGTTGCTGGGTGGTTTGCTTGCTGGGTGGTTTGTTTGCTGGGTGGTTTGCTTGCTGGGTGGTTTGCTACGAAACTAATAAAATTTCTTCAGCCTTTCTTACCACCAATGGAGCATAGGCACTCAACCAACTCATGCCAAGTAGTTCTATTCTTCGCTATCACATGCAGTTGTCTCCATGTCCCTTGGCGGTTTTTGTGGCGAAGTGGTCAAGCCGTTTGCCTCGCGCTCTGAAGGTCGTGTTTTCATTTCACGGCTACGCCCTTCAAGTTCACTAATGCAATTTTTACGGAGATCCCTCGGGCTACGGAGCTCGTGCTCTGTGCGGCGCTCCCGGCGGGCTTCTAGCAGTTCTCCACAGAGAGACCCAGCCATATGATATAAAACCCGGTGCAAGGATGTCGATCCTCTCGACTTTAAGCTTCAACTTTAAATTTGGGGGGGGGGGGGGGGCTACAAATTGTTATGCCCCTGTAGGTTCCAGTGCAAAAATATTTTCATTATATAGTTCTCAGGTTTTCTTAACTTGTGTCCTATCCAATGCCAGCGTCTTTTCTTCACCTCTTGGTCCACTGGAACTTTGATATTGCTCCAGTATAACTACTAAAACGTACAAGCATAAGAATAGTTTAACTGGTGAAGATGATTAAATCCAGCCACTTCTGGTGCCTGCTCCAGCACTTACAGAGTTCAGGCTGGGTCGACCTGAGAGCCAAAGTCAGTTTCGAACCACGACCTTCGGATCTGCAGGCAAGCGTCTAGCCGTTATACCGTGGCGGCTTCCTTACAATCTTTCTAGCTGTACCCGGCCACACGTTGCTGTGGCCCATCCTGGTTAAATAGACAAGTAAGAAAATAGAAAGCGCACGTGTCTAACATGGTTAAGTTCACAATCATTGTCTGCGCTGATCTAGAGATAGTGGGGTTCGCCGTCTCTAGAACATGCAACATATAATTGTGTCCTATATTACTATTCACTAATTAGCACTCTTTCATTCCCACCATTTTTCATTCCCAAACTGTCTCTCAACAACTCTTTTTCTGCTAGCACAACTATTATTTCCTACTTGTTTTTACTCCCAAATCTTTACAATTCCAAACAGTCTCTCAACAACTCTTCGTCCCCATAACGTGATAATCTATTACCACCTACAGCATTATGCATATTTCTGAGGTCAACAGTCAAAGTTAGGAAATGCAGCGACGAAAAAGAAAACGGATCGTCGTAAAACAAAACCAAGATGCCAGTGGAGCTACGTAGTTCGTGCTTTGTGGGGCATCTTATATAAAAACATGCGCGTATTCGAATGTAACGTTGTGTCTACATTCCAAAGCAATCGGTGAAGAACTTTCGGCATATAGCGTCAAGCAGATTTCTGAGGTCAACAGCCAAAGTTCGCTTACAAGCGGAATGAAAAACTCGCGCCGGGAACGCGGCAACGGAAAAAAAAAAAATCGGGCAGTCGGAAATCAACACCAAGATGTTGATGTGATCGTCGCTGGTGCTACGTTGTTAGTGCTTTGTGCGACGCCTTATATAAAACACGCGCGTATTCGAAAGCAACGTTGTGTCTGTTGTGTCAAAAATTTAATGCAATCAATGAAGAACTTTAGGAGATTAGCTATTTAACAAACGAACATTTACATTTTTACTGATATAGAAGAAAGAAAAAAAGGTTTTTGAAACGGGACGGTATAAAAGAGAAGATAAAAAAAAAAATGGTGTATAAAAGTGTCGATAAGAATGATGTATACAAGTGTCGATAAGAATGGTGTATATAAGTGTCGATAAGAATGGTGTATACAAGTGTCGATGAGAATGGTGTAAAAAAGTGTCGATAAAAATAGTGTATAAAAGTAAAGATAGGAATGGTGTATAAAAGTGACGATAAGAATGGTGTATAAAGGTGTCGATGGGAATGGTGTATGCAAGTGTCGATACGAATGATGTGAAAATTTGACTACAAAAATGGTGTCTAAAAGTGACGATAAGAATGGTGTATAAAAGTGTCGATAAGAATGGTGTATAAAAGTGACAATAAGAATGGTGTATAAAGTGGCGATAAGAATGGTGTATAAAAGTGTCGATAAGAATGGTGTATAAAAGTGACGATAGGAATGGTGTATAAAAGTGACGATAGGAATGGTGTATAAAAGTGTCGTTAAGAATGGTGTATAAAAGTGACGATAGGAATGGTGTATAAAAGTAACGATAGGAATGGTGTATAAAAGTGACGATAGGAATGGTGTATAAAAGTGACGACAAGAATGGTGTATAAAAGTGACGATAAGAATGGTGTATAACAGTGACGATAAGAATGGTGATTAAAAGTGACGATAAGAATGGTGTAAAAAAAAGTGTCGATAAGAATGGTGTATAAAAGTGACGATAAGAATGGTGTTTACAAGTGACGATAAGAATGGTGTAAAAAAGTGTCGATAAGAATGGTGTATACAAGTGTCGATAAGAATGGTGTAAAAAATGTCGATAAGAATGGTGTATACAGGTGTCGATAAGAATTGTGTTTAAAAGTGACGATAGGAATGGTGTATAAAAGTGACGATAGGAATGGTGTATAAAAGTGACGATAGGAATGGTGTATAAAAGTGACGATAGGAATGGTGTATAAAAGTGACGATAGGAATGGTGTATAAAAGTGTCGTTAAGAATGGTGTATAAAAGTGACGATAGGAATGGTGTATAAAAGTAACGATAGGAATGGTGTATAAAAGTGACGATAGGAATGGTGTATAAAAGTGACGACAAGAATGGTGTATAAAAGTGACGATAAGAATGGTGTATAACAGTGACGATAAGAATGGTGATTAAAAGTGACGATAAGAATGGTGTAAAAAAAGTGTCGATAAGAATGGTGTATAAAAGTGACGATAAGAATGGTGTTTACAAGTGACGATAAGAATGGTGTAAAAAAGTGTCGATAAGAATGGTGTATACAAGTGTCGATAAGAATGGTGTAAAAAATGTCGATAAGAATGGTGTATACAGGTGTCGATAAGAATGGTGTTTAAAAGTGACGATAGGAATGGTGTATAAAAGTGACGATAGGAATGGTGTATAAAAGTGACGATAGGAATGGTGTATAAAAGTGACGACAAGAATGGTGTATAAAAGTGACGATAAGAATGGTGTATAACAGTGACGATAAGAATGGTGTTTAAAAGTGACGATAAGAATGGTGTAAAAAAAGTGTCGATAAGAATGGTGTATAAAAGTGACGATAAGAATGGTGTTTACAAGTGACGATAGGAATGGTGTATAAAAGTGTCGATAAGAATGGTGTATACAAGTGTCGATAAGAATGGTGTAAAAAAGTGTCGATAAGAATGGTGTATACAGGTGTCGATAAGAATGGTGTTTAAAAGTGACGATAAGATTGGTGTAAAAAAGTTTCGATAAAAATGGTGTATACAAGTGTCGATAAGAATGGTGTATACAAGTGTCGATAAGAATGGTTCAATGTTAGGAGAGCACATGTGTCCAGCTACCCTTAAACATAGGCAGCCTTTACGAATGAGCTAGAAAAGCTTAGGGCCTCAGAGCATACAAGAGCCTCAGAGCCTGCAAGGGCCCCACAGCATGCAGGGGCCTAAGCAAGTTATGTTTGTCTTTCACAGGGAAAGTTTGCTTTTAAAATACTTAAAATACAATTTTCATGCAATACAGCTTTTTAGAGAATCACAATATACTGTCTCTGGTCTTGCAAACATTTTTGTAATCAATTTATTTCACTACAGATGAAATGATAATATATTTCCTTTATTTACATGTTTCAAAAGCGTATATGTTTTTAAAGTTCTCTCAGATTAGCAGGTGTAATTTTAAACGCCAGGGCTTTATGTAGCTTAGGGCGTCATCAACTCCTTATAATCACTGAGACTTAGAAATCACAGTCAGCTGGTCTGGCTTTCTCTTAACACACACGCACGCACACACACACACACACGCACGCACACACACACACACAACACGCACACATTACACATCATGCGTGCGCGCACATACTTATAGCTCACCGAGCGTGCTAATTTGTCTTCTATCGCTGTCCCTCGATCGGCCCTTTCTGTTGCCTTCCTAATTCCCTGTTTACCACTTGGATCTTCGCGCATTCCGTCTCCCACGTTCGGCCTCTGTAAGCTGCTTCAGCAGTTCTTCGGGTTATTACTCACGTTTCCCTACAATTTTCTTCCAAGCATCTGTTACCTCTTTGCATGATTCCTCTCGCTGCGTCTGTCCTGTCTGTCTGTCTGTCTATCTACCCACCCACCCATCCATCCATCCACCTACTCTCTCATCCCCCGACCTACTGACTGACTGACTGACTGACTGACTCATATCAGTCTGTCTGTCTATCTTTCTATCTCCGTCTCGCCCTCTCTGTCTCTCTACTGTCTGTCTAAATATATCACCCTGTCTCATTGTCTGTCTGTCAATTTGTCTTTTAGTTAAACTATCTCACATATATACTCCCTGTTTATTTCTTCACCACTACACCCAACTCCCCTCAACCAAGGTACCGTCCTCCCATACTCCCTATCTGCCGGTTACCTCCGTCACCACTACACTCAACGCCCCCCCCCCTCCCAACCAAGGTACCGTCCTCCCATACTCCCTATCTGCCGGTTACCTCCGTCACCACTACACTACTTCCGTCAGCACTACACCCCCCCCCCCCCAACCAAGGTACCCGTACCTCCCTATACGCCCTACCTCTGCCCGGTTACCACCCCCCCCCCCCCCCCCCCCCCCAACCAAGGTACCGTCCTCCCATACTCCCTATCTGCCGGTTACTTCCGTCAGCACTACACCCCCCCCCCCAACCAAGGTACCGGCCTCCCATACTCCCATGTCTGCCGGTTACTTCCGTCAGCACTACACCCCCCCCCCAACCAAGGTACCGGCCTCCCATACTCCCATGTCTGCCGGTTACTTCCGTCAGCACTACATACAGCACGTGTTCCGACAAGAACAGCACTGACACAAGAGAACGACGAGAACAAACAACAAACATGTCGTCTTGCCTGTTGGACGCCCCGCTTCTGGAGGTCAGATTCCCACGGTGCTAAGCTGCTTTTCGGTGACCTTTGAGACTTTCCTGTCACCTGTTATGCGATCAGAACAATGCTGTCTCACACATGTACAAGAGAATGCCACCTACACAAAGGCGCTGTTTCCTTGTCGCTGTTCAAATGTTTTGTAAAACTGCGTTGTCTTAAAACACCCCGCCCTTCTCCCACCCCGTTGTCCCACCATTCGCCGCCGGGTGGTTGTGTCGCTTCAAAGTCACGTTTTTTGGGTATGTCCAATGACGTCACCAATTCCCAGAACATCTTGAAGTCAGTATAAGCTAACAATAAACACACACACACACACACACACACACACACACAAGAGAGAGAGAGAGAGAGAGAGAGAGAGACAGACACAGAGAGAGACATAAAGAGAGAAACGGAGAGAGAGAGAAAGAGAGAGAGGGAGGGAGAGTAAGTAAAATAATCGATTAAGAAAATAACACCCCGTGTGGGTTACAAGCCTCTAATTTTGATACACACAAAAATAGACCCAATGCTCAATAACAAGCATGTCGTAAAAGTCTACTAAGTAGCGGCGTTTTTCTTTTAAGTAAAAGCGCATTAGCCTGAGAGTCGAGGAACTAACAGTCTTCTTATAAATAAGCCACATCTGTAAAACGGATGTGCGCGCAAAACGAAATGTATGGAACAACACTAAAGTGCAGAAATGGACAAGAAAAACCTTCCGCCGGAGTTTAAAGCCTGTGAACGCGAAGGAAAATAAGAAAAGGAACAAGAACAACTATCCAAAAGTAAAGCTAGGCAATAACTGGATAGACTGGCTGCTACCGAAAGACAACTGATATAGCTTAAAATTACTAAGAACCTGTCAGACAGACCTGGGACAGACTACAGACTGTGCAGATAAACAATAAAAACCAGATTATCTGAAAAGATCCCATCAATCAGTGTTTGCCAGTTGCCAGAAAGTGCCAGTTAGAAATCTGGAAGTTGATTTGCCAGTTTTTGTAAACTGTGAGGAAGGTTTCCTCTGTGGCGGCGTGCGATCCGTTTTCTGTTTAACTTCCACACTTGTTCTTAAAATTATGTTTTCTGTAATTACTATATCTTTTTGTATATGTATACATGTATTGTCGGCTCTGTGGCTAAGTCGATGCGAACGCTTCGTAATGCCGGGGTACCGGGTTCGATCCCAGCTGCGGGCCATGCACCTTGCGTTGGTATCGACAGTGGTATCAGGGGGCCGACCGTCCAGTGAGCAATGGCAAACTACTGGACGTAAGTTTGTCTAGAGAAACCACACAACAGCCAGGGGCTGTTAGGGTTGGTTCTGCGACGTTCTGTAAAGGATACGCAACTAACCTAAAAATGCATACATGTATTGGGGAGGAAAGGGGGGGGGGGGCACAGTTGGACTGTGTGTATATATTAAATATAAAATGTATATAAATTCACACCTTGTCCTGAATTAGGTGTGAACAATTTATTATGTACCATGATAGATTTACTTTACAAGGAAGCTTTATATCAAATAAATATGATTCTCTCTCCACACAGTCAGTGCAACTACAGAAGGCTCGACTACACCGGGTCAATTCACAGACGCTCCCTACAGAATCGGCGCCATCAAAGAAAAGGAAAGTAAGTCAAAGAAAAGGAAAGTAAGTCAAAGAAAAGGAAAGTAAGTCAAAGAACAGGAAAGTAAGTCAAAGAACAGGAAAGTAAGTCAAAGAACAGGAAAGTAAGTCAAAGAACAGGAAAGTAAGTCAAAGAAAAGAAAAGTAAGTCAAAGAACAGGAAAGTAAGTCAAAGAACAGAAAAGTAAGTCAAAGAACAGGAAAGTAAGTCAAAGAAAAGGAAAGTAAGTCAAAGAACAGGAAAGTAAGTGAAAGAAAAGTAAGTCAAAGAAAAGGAAAGTAAGTCAAAGAAAAGGAAAGTAAGTCAAAGAAAAGGAAAGTAAGTCAAAGAAAAGGAAAGTAAGTCAAAGAACAGGAAAGTAAGTCAAAGAACAGAAAAGTAAGTCAAAGAACAGGAAAGTAAGTCAAAGAACAGTAAAGTAAGTCAAAGAACAGGAAAGTAAGTCAAAGAAAAGGAAAGTGAGTCAAAGAACAGGAAAGTAAGTCAAAGAAAAGGAAAGTTAGTGAAAGAACAGGAAAGCAAGTCAAAGAAAAGGAAAGTAAGTCAAAGAACAGGAAAGTAAGTCAAAGAAAAGGAAAGTAAGTCAAAGAAAAGGAAAATAAGTCAAAGAACAGGAAAGTAAGTAAAAGAACAGGAAAGTAAGTCAGAGAAAAGGAAAGTAAGTAAAAGAACAGGAAATTAAGTCAAAGAACAGGAAAGTAAGTCAGAGAACAGGAAAGTAAGTCAGAGAACAGGAAAGTAAGTCAAAGAAAAGGAAAGTAAGTGATAGGGTTAAGAATCATCAAGAACAAGAGCACTAAGAAAATATTGACAACAAATAAATCATCTTTTAAATTCCTTTGCTGCTTTGTAGTAGTTCTTCTTCCTTCGTTCGCTTTAAAAAAATTAATTCTGGTTCTAGTCTGTCCATAAAATGGTAACCGCCTGCAAGTTTGGTGGCTTTTTGATTTGATTATTCTCTTATTTTGTTGATAAGAGACACATACTTCGGGTTGTTCTTCAGTTGCACCTTCCTTTGCTAGTTTGTCAGCTGTTTCATTTCCGGGAACTCTATAATGGGCGTTTTTTTGCGGTCAGTTTCATGTGCTCAGGTTACCAGTTGTGTTGCCTCCACGAACCGGCACGACAAAAGCAAGTCTCCAAAGGTTCTCTCAAATTACTTCGATTGAGACAATTTTCCTTTTCTTCTTCAGCAATTCGAGCATTTGACGTTCACTGTTGCAGATACCACCCGTCTTCATTCCTCTCTCTTGCTGGCTGTCTTGTTCCAGTTGGTGACTCAAAGTATTCGTAGGTGTGCCAGTACATCATAGTTGTAGGTGTGCCAGTAAATCATAGTTGTAGGTGTGCCAGTAAATCAGAGTTGTAGGTGTGCTAGTAAATCAGAGTTGTAGGTGTGCCAGTAAATCATAGTTGTGGGTGTGCCAGTAAATCATAGTTGTATGTGTGCCAGTAAATCATAGCTGTATGTGTGCCAGTAAATCATAGCTGTAGGTGTGCCAGTAAATCATAGCTGTAGGTGTGCCAGTAAATCATAGCTGTAGGTGTGCCAGTAAATCATAGCTGTAGGTGTGCCAGTAAATCATAGCTGTAGGTGTGCCAGTAAATCATAGCTGTAGGTGTGCCAGTACATCATAGTTGTAGGTGTGCCAGTACATCATAGTTGTAGGTGTGCCAGTACATCATAGTTGTAGGTGTGCCAGTACATCATAGCTGTAGGTGTGCCAGTACATCATAGCTGTAGGTGTGCCAGTACATCATAGCTGTAGGTGTGCCAGTACATCATAGCTGTAGGTGTGCCAGTACATCATAGCTGTAGGTGTGCCAGTACATCAGAGCTGTAGGTGTGCCAGTACATCAGAGCTGTAGGTGTGCCAGTACATCAGAGCTGTAGGTGTGCCAGTACATCAGAGCTGTCGGTGTGCCAGTACATCAGAGCTGTCGGTGTGCCAGTCAATCAGAGCTGTCGGTGTGCCAGTCAATCAGAGCTGTAGGTGTGCCAGTCAATCAGAGCTGTAGGTGTGCCAGTCAATCAGAGCTGTAGGTGTGCCAGTCAATCAGAGCTGTAGGTGTGCCAGTAAATCAGAGCTGTAGGTGTGCCAGTCAATCAGAGCTGTAGGTGTGCCAGTCAGTCAAGCTGTAGGTCAGTAGCTGTAGGTGTGCCAGTCAATCAGAGCTGTAGGTGCGCCAGTAAATCAGAGCTGTAGGTGCGCCAGTAAATCAGAGCTGTAGGTGCGCCAGTAAATCAGAGCTGTAGGTGCGCCAGTAAATCAGAGCTGTAGGTGTGCCAGTAAATCAGAGCTGTAGGTGTGCCAGTAAATCAGAGCTGTAGGTGTGCCAGTAAATCAGAGTTGTAGGTGTGCCAGTAAATCAGAGTTGTAGGTGTGCCAGTAAATCAGAGTTGTAGGTGTGCCAGTAAATCAGAGTTGTAGGTGTGCCAGTAAATCAGAGTTGTAGGTGTGCCAGTAAATCAGAGTTGTAGGTGTGCCAGTAAATCAGAGTTGTAGGTGTGCCAGTAAATCAGAGTTGTAGGTGTGCCAGTAAATCAGAGTTGTAGGTGTGCCAGTAAATCAGAGTTGTGGGTGTGCCAGTAAATCAGAGTTGTGGGTGTGCCAGTAAATCATAGTTGTAGGTGTGCCAGTAAATCATAGTTGTAGGTGTGCCAGTAAATCATAGTTGTAGGTGTGCCAGTAAATCATAGTTGTAGGTGTGCCAGTAAATCATAGCTGTAGGTGTGCCAGTAAATCATAGCTGTAGGTGTGCCAGTAAATCATAGCTGTAGGTGTGCCAGTAAATCATAGCTGTAGGTGTGCCAGTAAATCATAGCTGTAGGTGTGCCAGTAAATCATAGCTGTGGGTGTGCCAGTAAATCTAGTTGTAAGTGTGCCAGTAAATCATAGTTGTAGGTGTGCCAGTAAATCATAGTTGTAGGTGTGCCAGTGAATCTAGTTGTAAGTGTGCCAGTAAATCATAGTTGTAGGTGTGCCAGTAAATCATAGTTGTAGGTGTGCCAGTAAATCTAGTTGTAAGTGTGCCAGTAAATCATAGTTGTAGGTGTGCCAGTAAATCATAGTTGTAGGTGTGCCAGTAAATCATAGTTGTAGGTGTGCTAGTAAATCATAGTTGTAGGTGTGCCAGTAAATCATAGTTGTAGGTGTGCCAGTAAATCATAGTTGTAGATGTGCCAGTAAATCATAGTTGTAGGTGTGCCAGTAAATCTAGTTGTAAGTGTGCCAGTAAATCATAGTTGTAGGTGTGCCAGTAAATCATAGTTGTAGGTGTGCCAGTAAATCTAGTTGTAAGTGTGCCAGTAAATCATAGTTGTAGGTGTGCCAGTAAATCATAGTTGTAGGTGTGCCAGTAAATCATAGTTGTAGGTGTGCCAGTAAATCTAGTTGTAAGTGTGCCAGTAAATCATAGTTGTAGGTGTGCCAGTAAATCATAGTTGTAGGTGTGCCAGTAAATCATAGTTGTAGGTGTGCCAGTAAATCTAGTTGTAAGTGTGCCAGTAAATCATAGTTGTAGGTGTGCCAGTAAATCATAGCTGTAGGTGTGCCAGTAAATCATAGCTGTAGGTGTGCTAGTAAATCATAGCTGTAGGTGTGCCAGTAAATCATAGCTGTAGGTGTGCCAGTAAATCATAGCTGTAGGTGTGCCAGTAAATCATAGTTGTAGGTGTGCCAGAAAATCACAGTTGTAGGTGTGCCAGTAAATCATAGCTGTAGGTGTGCCAGTAAATCATAGCTGTAGGTGTGCCAGTAAATCATTGCTGTAGGTGTGCCAGTAAATCATAGCTGTAGGTGTGCCAGTAAATCATAGCTGTAGGTGTGCCAGTAAATCATAGTTGTAGGTATGCCAGAAAATCACAGTTGTAGGTGTGACAGTAAATCATAGCTGTAGGTGTGCCAGTAAATCATAGTTGTAGGTGTGCCAGTAAATAATCTCTTCACCGTCTTCTTGGTCTGTTTCGTGGACTACTCTCCATTCAACTGCTTTATGTACGTAGCGTTTGTCTCTATTATCATCCATACTCTTTCTGTGCCCTTAGACATCTAAGTCTTTTAGCCCTTTTGGGGCCATTCATTTGTAGTGATTACAACAAACCACCACTTTGATCGTGAGAAGGAGAAATCTGAGTACATCGTGACAGTAGGAAACTTGGAAGAGAAAAGAGGCAGAGGGAGACAGAGAGAGAAGATGCTGAACAGTTTGACATCGTGGCATGGGAGATCATCTGTGTCAGATCGGCTTGCAGGTACCTAAGACAGAAGGTTGTGGATAGACAGGACTATCAACGCCACATGGAATGGACCAAATTATAAAATCAGTGAGAACATTCTACATACAAAATAAACATAAATAGGAAATAGCTAACATAGCTTAAAGTATAACAGTTAAAAATTGCATTTTTATCACAAGAACACTGGAGTACAAATCTGCCTCTCTGCAAGATACGCAGAAAATCGTCCAGAATTTCTGCAGTCAATTCTTTGTGAGCTTAATTTCATCGCTCCTTCACTTTACGCCATCTTGATTGTCAGTTCTACCACCTTTCTGCCGATCACGAATTTTGACCAAACCACACCCACTCTCATTCATTGGCGAAAACCGTATATTTTTCTGGTTATCGACTCCACTGATATTACATTTAGTATGTATTAAAAATGTCAATCAAAGATAGAGCTGTGAATAGGGGTGTACTTTCTATGAATCAAGATGTAACGAATTATCAAGGATAAATACGATCACTGTCTGTTATTCAGACAGACACTTGTAGACATTTCTGCACTCTGTCTATTTCTAGCAGGCCTTGCGTCTTGCTATAAACAATAGAACTGTATGTTTGTCTGAATACTGCCCTGTTACAAGAAAATTAACTGTCTTATTGCTGACGTCAAGGGAAATCCCCAGACAGCACTAATATAGATTTTAATGAATAATTTTAGCATGATTTGTTGATAGAGGTGAAGACTTGCGGTTGTCTGATCGCTGATTGCAACCGGAACAGGAAAAGTATTAGCAGCAGCAAGCAGCAGCCAGTAGCAACAGCAAGCAGCAGCAAGCAGCAGCAGCAGCGGCAGCAGCAGCAGTAGCAGTAGCAGTAGTAGTATTAGTAGTAGTAGCAGCAGCAGCAGCAGCAGCAGCAGCAGCAGCAGCAGCAGCAGCAGCAGCAGCAGCAGCAGCAGCAGCAGCAGCAGCAGTAGTAGTAGTAGTAGTAGTAGTAGTAGTAGTAGTAGTAGTAGTAGTAGTAGTAGTAGTAGTAGTAGTAGTAGTAGTAGTAGTAGTGAGGCAAAGATCGCCCCTAAGTTGATACTTCCTTTAACCTGCGAACGGTTAAACCCTTCACAAATTCTAGACAAAAACTTATTAGACGAGAAAGCTGATTAACTTTCTCGTTACCGTTCTGTCCCAAGAACACAATGTTACAATTTAAAATGTTTACAAAGCACACAAACGGAAACTTTCTTGTTGTTTGCACTTCGCTTCCATACAGCTAAGCTCACAGTGAGCGCAAGGGGGAAAAACCATCACGGAGATGAATAGCGCCTTTGCTGTTACAACAAGAAGCAACACAAAGGAAACTGTGGCTGTAACAAAAGGATTAACATGGTTGGGCACTCAAGAGTTCACACAGGCGTGCATACTTAGTGACTCGATGAATATGCTTAACAAAATCCAGGCTGAGTTCAACACACAGGAAGAGAATATATCAATAAGCACTTGGCGAATGGCAGGCCTAACAATGTTTGTGCGAGGTATGCAGATGATAGAGGCAACGAGTGTGCAGATTATCTCGCTGACACTGCTGTTGTTATGGCTGGTCTGGTTCTGGACAGAAGTGATGTTATCAATGCCATGAGCAGCACTTATCGTGACGACCAGCACGCCAAAGGACATGACTCCGCATCCCTGTCTGGACAGAAGTGATGTTATCAATGCCATGAGCAGCACTTATCGTGACGACCAGCACGCCAATGGACATGACTCCGCATCCCTGTCTGGACAGAAGTGATGTTATCAATGCCATGAGCAGCACTTATCGTGACGACCAGCACGCCAAAGGACATGACTCCGCATCCCTGTCTGGACAGAAGTGATGTTATCAATGCCATGAGCAGCACTTATCGTGACGACCAGCACGCCAAAGGACATGACTCCGCATCCCTGTCTGGACAGAAGTGATGTTATCAATGCCATGAGCAGCACTTATCGTGACGACCAGCACGCCAAAGGACATGACTCCGCATCCCTGTCTGGACAGAAGTGATGTTATCAATGCCATGAGCAGCACTTATCGTGACGACCAGCACGCCAAAGGACATGACTCCGCATCCCTGTCTGGACAGAAGTGATGTTATCAATGCCATGAGCAGCACTTATCGTGACGACCAGCACGCCAAAGGACATGACTCCGCATCCCTGTCTGGACAGAAGTGATGTTATCAATGCCATGAGCAGCACTTATCGTGACGACCAGCACGCCAAAGGACATGACTCCGCATCCCTGTCTGGACAGAAGTGATGTTATCAATGCCATGAGCAGCACTTATCGTGACGACCAGCACGCCAAAGGACATGACTCCGCATCCCTGTCTGGACAGAAGTGATGTTATCAATGCCATGAGCAGCACTTATCGTGACGACCAGCACGCCAAAGGACATGACTCCGCATCCCTGTCTGGACAGAAGTGATGTTATCAATGCCATGAGCAGCACTTATCGTGACGACCAGCACGCCAAAGGACATGACTCCGCATCCCTGTCTGGACAGAAGTGATGTTATCAATGCCATGAGCAGCACTTATCGTGACGACCAGCACGCCAAAGGACATGACTCCGCATCCCTGTCTGGACAGAAGTGATGTTATCAATGCCATGAGCAGCACTTATCGTGACGACCAGCACGCCAAAGGACATGACTCCGCATCCCTGTCTGGACAGAAGTGATGTTATCAATGCCATGAGCAGCACTTATCGTGACGACCAGCACGCCAAAGGACATGACTCCGCATCCCTGTCTGGACAAAAGTGATGTTATCAATGCCATGAGCAGCACTTATCGTGACGACCAGCACGCCAAAGGACATGACTCCGCATCCCTGTCTGGACAGAAGTGATGTTATCAATGCCATGAGCAGCACTTATCGTGACGACCAGCACGCCAAAGGACATGACTCCGCATCCCTGTCTGGACAGAAGTGATGTTATCAATGCCATGAGCAGCACTTATCGTGACGACCAGCACGCCAAAGGACATGACTCCGCATCCCTGTCTGGACAGAAGTGATGTTATCAATGCCATGAGCAGCACTTATCGTGACGACCAGCACGCCAAAGGACATGATTCCGCATCCCTTTCTGGACAAAAGTGATGTTATCAATGCCATGAGCAGCACTTATCGTGACGACCAGCACGCCAAAGGACATGACTCCGCATCCCTGTCTGGACAGAAGTGATGTTATCAATGCCATGAGCAGCACTTATCGTGACGACCAGCACGCCAAAGGACATGACTCCGCATCCCTGTCTGGACAGAAGTGATGTTATCAATGCCATGAGCAGCACTTATCGTGACGACCAGCACGCCAAAGGACATGACTCCGCATCCCTGTCTGGACAGAAGTGATGTTATCAATGCCATGAGCAGCACTTATCGTGACGACCAGCACGCCAAAGGACATGACTCCGCATCCCTGTCTGGACAGAAGTGATGTTATCAATGCCATGAGCAGCACTTATCGTGACGACCAGCACGCCAAAGGACATGACTCCGCATCCCTGTCTGGACTGACGGACATGGGGATGTAGTCTGGAGCTGCAAGAAATGAAAAATTTCACTAAGAGGACAAGACGTTTCATTAACCAACAAAGAACAGGCGTCATCAGTCGTTTTACAATTGTGGAGCTTTTGAGGTGGAGTTCGGAGCACCTATGGATCTGTTCCGAGTGCTGTGATCATAATTCTCAATAATTACTAATCGACACAGCGAGGTACACACAGGTCAAGATTAAAAAAGACAGGCAGAATTACTTGGCAGAGTCGTGATAGCCAATACCAGTTGCAGACATATTTAAAGAAGGTGATGATGCTGATAATCATACTGACAATAACCACAACAACTAAAACGACTACAATTGCCTATGATTTCTGTTTGTAATGTCTGGTTTATTTTCCCCAGTCGACACCGGAAGCCTACCTATGACAGTGCTGATTGTCATGTTGGTACTGATATCTGTACTACTTTTTCTGGCTGTCTTTTTGCTTCTACACCGGTACCGCAGTAAGTAATTTGTGTGTGTGATGAATACATTTAAATGATAAATACAAGTATAGACAACATGCATTTTAAATTATTGTACTTTTTGTTGTAGAAAATATTGCAGTTCCTTTTGGTTTTTCTAGGCAAATTTATGGCTGTTGCGTGGTTTTTCTAGGCAAATTAACGTCCAGTAGTTTGACATTGCTTCTAGACGGTTGGCTTTCTTGATACCACTGTCGAAACCAACACAAGGCGCATGGCCCGCAGCTGGGATCGAACCCGGCACCCCGGCATTACGAAGAGTTCGCATCAACTTAGCAACAGAGCCGACATATACTGCTTTAGTCTGTCTTATTTTGGGTACTGTTTTCACATTACAGCTTTTATTCACAGTCGATTCAAGAGGTTTCATTGCTAACTATTTTACGATGAGGCACTTGAATATCAGGAAATTAAATGAATTGTTCAACATCCCACATTCGAACACCTGCCACCGTTAAAGAACACAAGCTTTCTTCAATAGTCAATACCATTATAGCTAAGATTAATTACTAAAAACACCCGGTGTGTAGCAGTGATATTCCAAACTAACGGTTACATGGGCCTTGAAACTTGACGTAATACGCAAATTTGATTACGGTGCACAAACGATTGATTTAAAAAAGAAATCTAGTCAAACATAGACCCTATTTTGCCTTCGCTTGCTTGCAGAACGGAAGGTGGTGGGTTGGCGTCCTGAAGGAGTCTGAGTTTAGGAAATAACCTTGACTCCCAGGTGAACCTAGCCTAGAGTGGGTACCAGGTGCTGTCCTGGGAAGTAAAGGCGAGCGTTGTGATGCTGACCACATCACCCAGCAAGTCCCGATTGGTCTATAAAATGTATAGGTCCAGCCCTTTATTCCCGATACGTCTAAAGGCTTGGAAAAGGGACCTTTATTATATTTGCCTACCATCTGATCAATATTTACTTATGCATGTGTTTATAAGCCCCAGAGTCTAGGGGTGGGCGGGAAGAGGGGGGGGGGGTACAGGTGTTTTTGAGCCCCTTTCCCCGGTGAGGAAGTGGTTGGCAGCCCCCCCCCCCCATTGCCCCATGTTTCCTTCGTGGCGGGACGCTTGCACGATTTTTGTTATTGGCGGACAGTTAGTGCCCCCCCCCCCCCCCAATCACAACCACTGGAAATTTACAGGGAGTTTAAAAGGTCTCTCTGTGTAGACGTTGTCTGCTTACGTTCTATCAGCTGACTAAACTAACCTTACCTAAACTAACCTAACCTAACATAAATAACCTAAACTAAACTAAACTAACCAAACTAACTCTTCATATTATTTCAAATACTTTGTTATATTTATTTGCTATTCACCACACAATAATCCTATTTTTATTATTATTGCCATCTTAAATAAGGCTTCAGCCCATTGAGCACCCTCTACCCCACTAATCTGCAGTAGTAGCAGATCAAACATGTATCATCATCCAGCTGTAAAACCACATCTGCGCGGCCCCAAGATATTGTTCGGCTTGTTTATTAATTGTCCAGGATTCATTCACGACCGTATGTTAAAACTTGCTCTATATAGCTTGCGAGAAATCTTTTCTTAGCATCCAATTACATGGATTTATTGCACAAAAAGTTCATTTTATAAAATGCAGTTTTTGCCTGTCCTGTTCTGATCTTTATCTATGTGAAACATCTTCCGTTGGAAATTGTCCATGTGCCTTGATGTCTCTACGTGTAAAATAAAAACACCTTTGACTTTTATCATACATTTAGGCACTTTTATTTTCCATTGTATTACCATCACTTGTGTCTTCCCATTATTCAAACCGAGGCCGATTTGTTTTGTGTTTCTCTAACATTACTTTACTGATTTATCTGTAGTAGTAGCTGAAACATTACATTACTTTACTGATTTATCTGTAGTAGTAGCTGAAACATTACATTACTTTACTGATTTATATGTTGTAGTAGCTGAAACATTTCATTACTTTACTGATTTATCTTTAGTAGCAGCTGAAACATTACATTACTTTACTGATTTAACTGTAGTAGTAGCTGAAACATTACATTACTTTACTAAATTATCTGAAGTTGTAGCTCAAACATTACATTAATTTACTGATTTATCTGTAGTGGTAGCTGAAACATTACATTACATTACTGATTTATCGGTACTAGTAGCTCAAACATTACATTACTTTACTGATTTATCGGTAATAGTAGCTGAAACATTACATTACTTTACTGATTTATCTGTAGTAGCTAAAACATTACATTACTTTACTGATTTATCTGTAGTAGTAGCTAAAACATTACATTACTTTACTGATTTATCTGTAGTAGTAGCTAAAACATTATATTACTTTACTGATTTATCTGTAGTAGTAGCTAAAACATTATATTACTTTACTGATTTATCTGTAGTAGTAGCTGAAACATTATATTACTTTACAGATTTATCTGTAGTAGTAGCTGAAACATTATATTACTTTACTGATTTATCTGTAGTAGTAGCTGAAACATTATATTACTTTACTGATTTATCTGTAGTAGTAGCTGAAACATTATATTACTTTACTGATTTATCTGTAGTAGTAGCTGAAACATTATATTACTTTACTGATTTATCTGTAGTAGTAGCTAAAACATTATATTACTTTACTGATTTATCTGTAGTAGTAGCTGAAACATTATATTACTTTACTGATTTATCTGTAGTAGTAGCTCAAACATTACATTACTTTACTGATTTATCTGTAGTAGTAGCTCAAACATTACTTCATCCAACTTCTAGGTCGATGCCAGAGCCGAGACGAGGACTTGTACCGACCGCCTGCCTACTGCCTGGCCCCAGACCATCATCTGGACTGGGTGGAGAACGGGTCCAGCATGAAGAGCAAGGGATCGGCCAGGACACTGAATTCCAGGAGTCACTATAGCATCGCCGCACATCATTTACACATGCCGCTACCTCCGATACCACAGTCCAACGTGCCCAGGAGAGGCAAAAGTAAATATGTTCTCGTCGTTTCTATTCTATCTTCTGTGTATAGTGGTAGCAGTAGTAGCTGTAGTATTAGTATGAGTAGTAGCAGTGGTGGTAGTAGTAGTAGTAGCGGTAGTAAACAGTAGCACTAGCAGTAGTAGTAATAGCAGCAGCAGCAATAGCAATAGCAATAGCAGCAGTAGTCGCAGTAATAGTAGTAACAGCAGCATCAACAGGAACAGTAGTAGGGGTGGTGATGTTGGCAGTAGCAGCAGCAGTAGTATTTGTTGCTGTTGTAGCAGCAACGGAAGCATGAGTTGAAGTAATTGTAGCAGCAGCAGCATTACCAGTTGTTATATTACTAGTGTTTTTGGGCTAGAGTGTTTTTAAGTCCATAGACAGCGTGTCCTAAAATCCTAGGCTAGAGTGTCTTAAAGTAAAAAAACAGCGTGTCCTAAACTCTTAGGCTATAGTGTCTTAAAGTACAAAAACAGCGTGTCCTAAAATCTTAGGCTATAGTGTCTTAAAGTACAAAAACAGCGTGTCCTAAAATCTTAGGTTAGAGTGTCTTAAAGTAAAAAAACAGCTTGTCCTAAAATCTTAGGCTATAGTGTCTTAAAGTACAAAAACAGCGTGTCCTAAAATCTTAGGCTATAGTGTCTTAAAGTACAAAAACAGTCCTAAAATCTTAGGCTAGAGTGTCTTAAAGTACAAAAACAGTCCTAAAATCTTAGGCTATAGTGTCTTAAAGTACAAAAACAGTCCTAAAATCTTAGGCTAGAGTGTCTTAAAGTACAAAAACACGTGTCCTAAAGGCCCAGGCTAGTGTTTTTGAAACTACCAGGATAGAGTGTCTTAGAGTTATAGGTTAGAGTGTCTTAAAGTCAAAGGATAGTGTCTTCAATTCCTTGCAATGAGTTTTTTAATGTACTAGGGATCTTCTTACACTTTTTTTTTTTTAAATTTACTTTGGCTGTCGAGAGAGAGAGAGAGAGAGGTGGTTCTGCTGGTTCTGCTTCGTGCTCTAAGGCCGCCTCGACCCTATACACATCGTCCTGTTGTGTAGAGTTCTCTGATGTTTTCTTTCCATCTTGTTCTTGTCTACCTTGTGATCTATATCCTTTTGGGTGTATACTTTGTATGGTATGGTGTCAAAAACCTTTCTTTCGAAGTGGATAAACCATTTGATTTACTGTCGTCGCATGTAATTTAGAATTGGTTCTATGCCGACTTGTTTTCTTATGATCTGATTCCTGACTGTATTTCTCCTTGTCACTCTTGTAGCCCTTCTCAGACTTATTTCCATGGGTTGCACTATGGTTAAGTTTTTCACAATAAAACGACAATCTTAGGATAATCTTAGAATACATTGACTCGATGAGTATGCTAAGAAAGATAGAGAAGGGCTGGGTCCGAAGGCAAGTGGTTGGTGGCTCTACAGAATTCATGACCGACAAGGATTAGCTTCAATTTCGGGGGTATAAGGAAATGAGCAAGCTGATAGGCTTGCAGGTAAGGCTGCTGTGAAAGCCGGACAAGCCATGGACTAGGCTGATATACTAAATTCTCTAAGAGAGTTAAGATGTTTGCGTGAACCAACTGAGAACTGTGAATCTGCAACCATGGTCAGACTGCAAAAACAACATGTTAAACAGGGTGTCGCCAAACAATAACACTACGCGGGTAGCCAAAGAAGAACAATAAACCAAAGCACAACTGGTGTCGTTAGCCGCTACACGCTGGGGGATTACTGAGGTGGGGATCCGAGCCCTTATGGACTGAGTGGTTCGACGTGAAATGAGGATAATATGTTGACTAACTAATTAACTATAATCTTAGAATAAAGCAAACATTATTATGGGGTCTACTGACTAATGCCTTATTTTTCACGCCTTTATTTTTCACAGCATACAGGAGACCTCCATCTGTGGGAAGCAGCGTCAAGGTGCCCTACGTCCAGCCCCAAGACGCCATTGGTCAAGAGTCCAGCGAGGATGGAGAAATTACTGCGCTCAGCTCCGGAAGTCCAAAAGTTCATTATAAGTCACCGCGTGATCGTCCGACTAGACAAAACAGTCCTCTGTATGCCTGCGTTCCTGTTAGTTCCACAGATGAATAACAACTTGGCAGTTTGAGTTACTTCTCATGTGCATAGTTTCTCGTCCAAATAACTGCACTTATGTATAAGGGGTTTTCAAAAGAAAATCTCAACAGATTGATATAAACTTCAATAACCAAACAATTGTCTTAAACACCTGTCAGTATTGTTGTAAAGGATGTCAAGAGTGTTGAGCATGGGACATCACTGTGCAGACACATAGGATAGTGTTTTAATGATAGTTTAAAGATGGTCACTCTACTTTTGACAGTCCTAGTACTGATAAAATAGTAGAATAGATTGTCTTAAAATTTTAGAACAAAGTGTCTTAAAACTTCTAGGATAGAATGTCTCAAAGACACAGAATAAAGTGAGTTAAAGTCAAAAGTATAGAGTGTCTTGAAGTCCTAGGACACAGCGTCCTAAAGTTCTGAAAAAAAAATGTTTCTGTAAGCATTAGGGTAAACTATTTGACGACTTTCTCATATTGTTCATTTGCATAAACATGCCTCGGTATTGTCTATCTATCATTCCTCTTGTGCTGTAGTGCCATTTATGCTGTCTGTTTCTCCGTTGCATTCTAACTCATGCAGTGCTTATGATATCATGGATGTAACCCAGTTCATAGATAGTCCTTCTTCTTCTTTCGTTCGCCTGAAATAAGTTATCTATATTAGCATTTTTGTCTCTTGTATAAATTTCACTGTCGTTGTTAGTTCATTCAGTGGTCCATAGAGTTTACGTTCCACTGTTGTTCTTTCTGGCCAAAAGGTTTGCCTTAATGTGTCAAAATCAGTGCAGTCCTGGAGTACATGCTCTGCGGTCTGGGGCACATTTCCACAGGTGCACATGGCTGATACACCTATCTTGAATTTTGTGTACATGTGGTTACGTAATCGGTTGTGCCCTGTTCTGAGGCGGAAGATAATGACTTGTTCTGGTCTGTCCATAATAAAATAGTCTTGTGCTGGGGCTGGTGGTTTCCTGATCGATTTAATGATTCTTTTCTTTTGGTGGTATGTGACTGGTACATCTGGCTGCTCTTTTGTCGCACCTTCCCCTGCCAGTTGATCAGCTTTCTCATTTCCAGGCACTCTACAATGAGACGTTATCCACTGCATTACGACTCTTCGCTGAACGCTGAGTTGTGTCAGCAGTGTTTGCAATTCTGGTAGTTTCCTAGACTGGAGTGCTTCAAGTACTGATTTAGCATCTGTAAGCATTACCACATACTGTGAGCCAAGGTTGGTATTTAGCAGTTTCTCTGTAGCTATCTTAATAGCCTGGGTTTCTGCATCGTAGTTATGGCAGTACTTCCCGGTTGGTACGCTGGACTTATCCCTAGTACCATCTGGGAATTCGATGTACACTCCAGCACCACCATTTCTAACTGCACTTTCTGCGGACCCATCTGTATAGACTGACCCATTGTTCTTGTGGGTATTCTTCATCAATATAACTGAGGGTGGCCATTTTGCGTTGTACACTATCTTGCTCTTTCTTGTCAAATATCCCTTTCACATTTGTCTGGATTTGTACCGTTAGTTTACATTTTTCTCTCCATGGGGTTTGTTCCGGAATACTTTTAAGTGGGCAGCCAATTTCTGGAAGGTCAGGAGTTTGTCTACATATTCTTTTTGCTTGGTGTATAAAGCTGCTTCTTTTTAACCGTCCCAAGGCTAGGTTCTTAAATCTATTTTCCATCGGGTGATCTGGCAAATTTGAGGTACTTTTCAGCTTGTGTTTGCAACTTTGTATCTCTGCGTTCTCTCAGTGCCTGTGTTTTCCCAGCTTTCTCCATTTCTAATATGGGGGTTGATTTCATCCCTCCTGTGATGACTCTGAGCGCTTGATTTTGCACTTTGTCTAACTCCTTTAATGTGGTACTAGATGCTGAACACCATGCAGTTGACCCATATTCCAAGTGTGGAAGTATGCTCTGCTTGTATACTTTATTGAGTATTTTCCCATCTGCTCCCCATGTGGTTCCACTTAGTTTTCTTAGTATTGCTGTCTTCCTCCTGGCTTTGGTTGCTGCCTTGTTGATATGTTTTCTCCATGTCAACCTGTCATCAAATGTGACTCCTAGGTATGTGGGCTCTTTATCATCTCTCAGAGGTATTTCGTTTATTTTGATGGTGCCGGCTTTTTGCTTTGGGAGAGGGTGAATAGTGTGGTGCTACATTTGTCTGTGTTGATACTGACACACCATCTATTGGCCCATGCCTCAAGTGCATTTGTAGCCCGCTGTAGTGTTTTTGTGGCTATCGTTGCATGTTCATTGGTGCACCACAGTACCAGGTCGTCGGCATACATTGCCATTTTGATTCCATTTGGAATCAGATAGTCCTTATAACTGAGCTGTCAGCTCAGGGGGTTCTCTTAGATAAACTGAGATGGGCTCCTAACTTTTCTAATGTCAAACAGAGCCTTATCCAATACTTATGAACAAATCCTCCCCCCCCCCCCCCTTCCAATCCCCCAGGTTTTTTCATCCCTCCTACTCTTTTTTAAATGTTCGTGGGCAAAGTATATCATGTTGGACTTGTTCAAGGCTGATTAACCAACATTTATCTTAATGTCCAGTGGCTATCACATGAGGCTTCAGAGAAGACTTTCCATGCTTTTCCTGTCCTGTGCAATTTTCTGTGCAGTTGTCCATGTCAAAGATGCCGCACTCAGATCACTTTCCATCGTTCGTCTCCATGTTGTTTTTGGGCGCCCCTTTTTTCTCTTTCCCTCTGGTGTCCATGTGAGAGCTGTCTTGGCAGGTATATCAGGATTCATTCTAATAACACGGCCAAGCCATTTCCATCTTCTCTTTGTTATTGCTGATTGGTTCTGCCAATAATGTTTTCAATGACAGGAGGTTGGCAAACCACGAACCAGTCATCTTTGAAATTACAATTGTCCAAATTTGGATTTGAATATGTCACTTTTCAAGTTATATGCTAGCGTCTGAGCCCCAAGACATGTGGGTTTTGTGTCATAGAGTTATTATGTTTGATACACTAGTCATAATGTACATTCAATGGCTTAATTTTGTGCATGTTTTGTGTGGGAATTCTCTCAAATGTTTGTGTGTGATTGTGTGTGTTTGATTAATGACGTGAATGTTAGCCTGTCTGAGTGTGACATTGAATGATTCATTGACTGAATAGGATACTGTGTAACTACTTGATTGGTCCAGCATTTTATTATATAACATTATTGATTTATTAATTAGTATACTTTTTAACTGATAAGTTCATTAATTCACTGGTTGAAATGTGTGTTGATTGATTGATTGGTTCATAAATTGATTAATTTCTTTACTGACTGGGTGTAACCAGAGGGTCTTGCCGGCTAACTACACTCAGAGGAAAGGCAAGACGGACGTATAACCAGATTGTGACCGGTACCATCAGTGCTGGAACTCTGCGCTGGCTGCTGAAGATGAGGATGGAGCACGCATGGGAATGCCCCGAGTGCTGTGATGTCAATTCTTGACTCAACTTGAATTTATGACTGAATAACTGAATTCATGGAAAATATTTACTAAATTGTCACACTGCGTATTATTGCCCCGACCCTCCATCAGACGATACTGGGGAAAGTCCCTGACTGACTGACTGACTTTCTACCCCACCAGGACATCACACAAGCGATATGAAGATCACCGTGGAGAGGTCCCAGAAACCGCGTTCAGACATTTGGCCATAATGATGACCTGCCTATATTGCGGCCCCTGGCAAAAGCTAGAGTGGGGCTTCAAATAACAAAAAATTACGTCCTGAAAAGGACGTAAAGAGCACTATGAATAAGGAAAGTCCCTAGCTCGGTGAACTAACTCTGTGTCAACAACAAGAACTGCTTTCAGTGTCCATAATCCATACATATTAATGACACTTGCAAACACTGTACTCTGTTGTGCTTAGTTTTGTTGTTGTTGTTGTAATTTTGCTATTGCTGCGGCCAAAAACTGTCTACATATTTCAGTTTCCTACATCCAAGAGTGATTCCTAAGCTCCTGAACTCGTAACTGTGAATTGTTATGTGGTCGTTGTCTACATCTAATTTAACCCAGGAAGATAAGGGGATATAATGCATTCTTAGAATATTTATGGGAGAACATTAGACTACCTTACCTCCCTTCGTTTCCGGAAACCGTTGCCACATTTCGTAACGGAGGTGCTGCAACCAGGTTGAGGGCCCCCACGCCCCAAATACCCCACTATTTAAATAATATTTCGGTGTGGGCTGCACAACACTGCTTTAACCTTCTCCTCTCGAATAATTGCAGCTGGTTTAAGTGACATCTTATAATTCCAACTGGATTAAGTGACATCTTATAATTGCAGCTGGATTAGGTGACATCTTATAACTGCAACTGGATTAAGTAACATCTTAACTATGTATGGCAGGTTATTGATGTGATTGAGCTCCCAGGTGCCGTAGTTTACGGTCGAGCCTGATTGCTACAGACCTGTAAGTGACTTCTTTCCTAAAGTTTTCCAAACACCTTTAGCTGCAGTAATAAATTTTAATTTGATTAACTTGATAGTGACGGTCGGCTCAATGGCTAATTCGATGCGAACGCTTCGTAATGCCGGGGTGCCGGGTTCGATCACAGCTGCGGGCCATCCTTTTGCGTTAGTTTCGACAGTGGTATCAGGGGGCTGACCTTCCAGAAAGCAAGGGCAAACTACTGGACGTAAATTTGCCAAGAGAAACCACACAACAGCCAGGGGCTGCTGGGGTTGGTTCTGCAACGTCCTGTAAAGGATACGCAACTAACCTGACAGTGACGTGACCTGCTCACCTCCCATGGTTTAATTACACACTTAATTGCTAAAAGGCAAATCTCTGTCAATGAGTTAATTAGTTGAGTGAATTATTTTATGTGGTTTCTTGTTATTTTTGTGAAAACTATTTTGTGACTTATACCATGTGATATTTGTGTTATGGTTTGTAATATTGTTTATTATGTTGGTATATAGGAGTCTTTGAGGAAGAGATGTAAGACACCCAGCTATCTTCTTGGAGGTCCTGGATTTGATCCCTTTATATGACTGATTTTGTTTGATTTGTAATGAAATTATGACAACGTGTATGTGTGTATAAGTGTGTCCATGTTTGTGTGTCACGCGTGTTTGCGTATAATAGTGTGGATCATTATGTTAATAAAATACAAGTATGTAACATATCCACATATGAGAGTGGATAAGTAATAGCTACAGAACGTTTGAGAAATGGAATACAAAAACACTTTATGTAAAAGAACACACGATTAGGTCTCTAGTACAATTATCCTGCCCAAATTGAATTGTAGGGAACTTTTTTAATCATACGATGCTCTGACATGACTTGATTTTTGTTGATTTTTGTTTAACAGCTGAATGGGGTGTATCGAATTGTGTGCTGTTGAACTGTATACACAAAGTGACTTACCCAGTCACCGAGTGTACATTTTTCAGGATGTTCTCTCATAAGGGTGAAAAAATTATAAAGCTGTGACGTACTTCTACATCTACGGTTGAAATAAGGCAAGACAATAATACACTAATGTGCCTATTTATAATAGAATGCGCACACGAGGATTGGCACCTGAGACAACAGATTATGTCCTTCCAAGACTGTCCCAAAACAACATATCAAGGCAAAACGTGTGGCCAAGAGAAACATAGGTAGTCAAACTTTACGGGTCGGTGAGTGAATTACAAAAGAAGCGAAGTTCATACTAGAGACAATATTGCAGATATAGATAATATATTTCAAGTGAACGAAAGAAGAAGAAGAAGAAGAAGACAAAGAAAAAGATTATATAAAAGAAGGATCAGTACAGTCTGTGTGTCTACGTCCAGGGGTAGAAGAGGCAAACCTAAGCAACATTTTTAGATGCTAGAATACCTCACCATTTTCTTCATACACTCGATGCTATGAAGCGTTGGTAGTCATATCTGTTTAAAATCTTTTGTCTCGTGTACTTTAAATAAACTGTGACTCAAATGATCTTCCATAGTCCACGCCGTGTGGCCTTGGTAGTCAAGTCAATCCACACTTATTGTCACGTGTACTTTCAATCAGTTATGGCACAGATGATCTTCCATAGTCCACGATGTGTGGCCTTGGTAGTCATGTCTAGTCAAGACCTATTGGCTAATGTACTTTCGATCAGTTCTAATACAGTTGATGATCTATAACTTCTGGCCCTGGTAGTCACGTCTATCCACAACCTTCTGTCTCGTTCTGTTTTAGGAAAAGCTCCTCCACAAATGATAATTTCTAGTTGTTTTATAAGCTTGGAGAACGACACGGAAGTTATGCAGCACAGTCCCCGCGGTGATAATATTTTGATACCAGATCCGAGGAGACTTTTCTACTATAACCCTACTCTCACAACTTTCAGATTTGACCAAACTTTCAGCATCAATGTACAAGACTGTAGAGTCACAACTCAAGGTCTTCCAGAGAAAGCCTAACCGCCCAACAGCCGTTTCACATGTGTTGTGTGATGATAGACTGTGTACAGCACTGTATTCTGTTAACTTAAATAAAGTTTCTCATAAGATTTCAGTGTCTTGTGTTGTCAGTAAGTTGTGTATTTAAACTGCTAATTTATATAGTATTACGGGGTGGGGGAGGGGGAAGGCATTAGCGCAGTCAATAGTAGACTCGCTTTCAAATTCAGCTACAACTCGCTGAAGCCCACGACCTGTGTTCCTGGGGCTCACTCAGTCTCTCGGTATTGGGTACTAGAGTTAACAGTCTGGGGTAAATTGAGGAACGTCGCTGTAGCTGCGGAGTTGCGTGCGGACGGCGACACAGGCGGATAGTTTCTTATCAGCTGTCTGTACTGGTGGCAGAGAACTTACGGTTTATAACTGTGTGCAATGACGTTGGTTCACATCTCCCGACTTTACCTCTTTATATAGTGTTTCAGTACACAAACATGGTGTTACCAGTGACCAACACGGCGCTAACAACAGAAGGAAAAATACAACAGTAATCCCTAATATAACAAAACTAGTCATAATCAGACATGAGGATATTAGGAAATAATTTGGGACGTCACTCGTGCTAAACTTTATCAAAAGACAATATATCAAATGAATCGGAAATGTGTCTAGACTGCCACAAAAGCATGACGTCCGCTTTGAGTGCTGAAGACCCAGGTTCAGGCCCTGGTAAAGGCTATATTTTTTTTTTCACGTGGACTTTCAGTAATTTCTCCTGTTCTCTGGCTAATGAATTTGGACGCTCGTGTGTATTTTTTCGCACGTAAAAAAAAATTCCTTGGCAGTCAGAAATCGAAAAAAGTACATGCATGCATGAATACAGACACGCACACACCCAAAGACACACGCGCACACACCAAGGCAGACAAACACACGCAGACAACCATACACAGGCAAACATGCCGAAAAACACATCCAAACACACACAAAGAAACATACACACACTCACACACAGATGCAGACACACACACGCAGAGTCACGCGCGCGCGCACACACACACATACATATACGCAGTCACATATACACACACTCACACACAGATGCAGACACATACAAATACAGACACACACGCACACACACACACAGATACATATACACAGTCACATATACACACACTCACACACAGATGCAGACACATACACATGCAGACACACACACGCAGAAACACACTCACACACACACACAGATACATATACACAGTCACATATACAGTCACACACGCAGACACAACAAAGAGGCATACAGAAACACACAGAGACACACACAGACGCACGCTGACAAACACACACTGACACATACACTAGACACACACACAGACACATACACTAGACACACACAGACACATACATAGACACGCACACACACACACAAGTAGACACACACATAGACACAACACACGTGCAGTCAAACACAGAGACACACACCTCTGACACACACACACAAACACATGCAGACACAGACACATATACATTGTCATATATACAGTCACACACAGACATATACACGCAGACACAAAGACAACAAAGAGGTACACACAAACACACAGAGACAGAGACACATGTACTGACAAACAAAGACCGACACATACAGATAGATACACGCCCGCACACACACGCACGCCCACACCTTCAGACATATACACACAAGACACACACAGATACGCAACCACATACATACGCAGACACACACGCAGAAATACAAACACGCAGACACATACAAACACGCAAGCACACAAAAATACACACACACACACACTTACATACACACACAAGAGGGCACACACACATACACACACAGACACAGACACAGAAACGCACACACACATAGAGACAGACAGACACACACACACATAGAGAGACACACACACGAGCGCGCAGATAAACACATACGCACAGACACACACAAAAACATACATTTACCTATAAACACCCTCATACATACTCAGAATCATGCGTTTTCAAACACGACTACAATACATACATACATACATATCACACATATTTATGTCACACACACACAAACATACAATCATTTACACCTTATTTAATAATAAAGTGATAATGCAATCAAAGGCGGCCGGTGTGATGCTGAGCACTTTACCCACCAAGTGCCGATTAGTCTATACAAATATAGATCTAGCCCTACCTTGTACACTTTGCCAAATGACGTGGATGGGGAGCTTGACCTCTCTAAATTTAGACATAAATAAGTGTGAGTGTGCGTGTGTGTGTGTGTGTGTGTGTGTGCTTGTGTGTGTGTGTGTGCTTGTGTGTGTGAGTGAGTGTGTGTGTGTGTGTGCTTGTGTGCGTGTGCGCGTGTGTCGCACTACGCGTATGCGTCACTCGGGACTCAGATGGAAAGGCAAGACGAGTAGTTAACCAGATGACAACGAGCTCCATCTGTATGGAAACTCTTAGCTGTCTGTTAAGTAGGGAGAGGGAGCAGACGTGGGCATGTACTGAATGTTGTGATTAGCGATTAGGAAGGATTATCATCGCAGCACTCCGGACAGATCCATAGGAGCTCCGAACTCCACAAGTATAAAGCGAATGATGAAGCCTGTTCTGTGTTGGTTAATGAACGTCTTGTCCCCTTAGTGAAATTTTTATTTCTTACCGCTCCAGGCTGCACCCCCATGTTCATCAGTCTAGAGAAGGACCGCCACTCCCACACTCGGGACCGCCACTCCCACACTCGGGACCGCCACTCCCACACTCGGGACCGCCACTCCCACACTCTGGACCGACATCCCACACTCTGGACCGACACTCCTACACTCTGAAACGACACTCCCACACTCTGGACAGCCACTGCCACACTCTGGAACGACACTCCTACACTCTGGACCGCCACTGCCACACTCTGGACCGACACTCCTACACTCTGGACCGCCACTGCCACACTCTGAAACGATACTCCCACACTCTGGACCGCCACTGCCACACTCTGGAACGACACTCCTACACTCTGGACCGCCACTGCCACACTCTGGAACGACACTCCTACACTCTGGACCGCCACTGCCACACTCTGGAACGACACTCCTACACTCTGGACCGACACTCCTACACTCTGGAACGACACTCCTACACTCTGGACCACCACTCCTACACTCTGGAACGACACTCCTACACTCTGGAACGACACACCTACACTCTGGACCGACACTCCCACACTCTGGACCGCCACTGCCACACTCTGGAACGACACTCCTACACTCTGGACCGACACTCCTACACTCTGGAACGACACTCCTACACTCTGGAACGACACTCCTACAATCTGGACCGCCACTCCTACACTCTGGAACGACACTCCTACACTCTGGACCGCCACTCCTACACTCTGGACCGCCACTGCCACACTCTGGACCGCCACTGCCACACTCTGGACCGCCACTGCCACACTCTGGACCGACACTGCCACACTCTGGACCGCCACTGCCACACTCTGGACCGCCACTGCCACACTCTGGAACGCCACTGCCACACTCTGGACCGACACTGCCACACTCTGGAACGACACTCCTACACTCTGGACCGCCACTGCCACACTCTGGACCGCCACTGCCACACTCTGGACCGACACTGCCACACTCTGGAACGACACTCCTACACTCTGGACCGCCACTGCCACACTCTGGACCGCCACTGCCACACTCTGGACCGACACTGCCACACTCTGGAACGACACTCCTACACTCTGGACCGCCACTGCCACACTCTGGACCGCCACTGCCACACTCTGGACCGACACTGCCACACTCTGGAACGACACTCCTACACTCTGGACCGCCACTGCCACACTCTGGAACGACACTCCTACACTCTGAAACGACACTCCTACACTCTGGACCGCCACTGCCACACTCTGGAACGACACTCCTACACTCTGGACCGACACTGCCACACTCTGGAACGACACTCCTACACTCTGGACCGCCACTGCCACACTCTGGAACGACACTCCTACACTCTGGACCGCCACTGCCACACTCTGGAACGACACTCCTACACTCTGGACCGCCACTCCTACACTCTTTTTTGAAAACCCTCAGGCTCAAAGACCCCCCCCCCCTTCTCCTACACTGCAAAAGTGCTATAATAAAGGCTGTTTTTTCCTAGCAGGCCATTGCTGTTATTGTTAGTACACTCCCAATAAGTACCAATTTCGGCAGCCCTGATGAAGTGTTTTGTTTCGGGGCTAAGCATTATTCCTGTGTGTCATGTATTGTAGGAAAAAAATGTTTTCAATTTCGCTTCTATGACAGGGAATCCCATAGAGGATGACTTCACTGAACAGAAAACTAGGTATTTTATTAATATCCAACTCCAAACAGGGGAAATCCACAGGTCACGGGACAGTCTAATATTTCCGGGGGTGGTAAATTGGCTGTATCAGTAGACTGCACTCTTCCGTGGGACGTAAGTGGGTTGGGGTTACTGCCAGTTTTAGATGTTTTGGGGTCGTTAAAAGCATCAAAAAGCCGAAAAACCCAGTCTTACCACCCTCTAAAATGTCGTACTGTCCTGTGACGTCGTCTGGGGTAAAATATTAATAAAGAACCCAAAAACTATAATTAAAAATCTCAAGGGTGAGTGTGAGAATTAGGCGCAGACATGGCCGAATGTTTCGAAAGAAATCGTATTAACTATCAACACAGTAAACATCAGTTGTGTCATTCCGGGGTCCAATTGTGGGGTAAAACAAGAATAGACCCACTGCCTTTTCAACAAGCATGTCGTAAGAGGCGACAAACTGGGGGGGGGGTGCCTCCTTCAAAGTCGGAGTGCATCTGCCTGAGAGGCTAGGAACTAACAGTCTGTATTCAGATAAGCAACACACGAACTGACATACACTGTTGGAGAGGCATCATCGCCCACGCCAGTCGACACGATTATGATGCCATACTGTTTATACCAAGAAACAAATTCACATCTAAATTTGTGCTTCTGTCGTATCATTTTGAAACCATACCTTTCTATGAAAATTGGAAATTCCCGGTAACCTTTCGAAGTACGCGCCTGTTCATATATAAAAAGTGGCAGGCAGTTTTTCAAAACGAGAGGCAAGAACACACTGAACATACTCAAGACTACCTGGATCTCATAACAGTAAACTAAAATGACAAAGTTACACTGCACCTGGACTACGACAAGCTATCTACTTGTTCTGCTAACTATTCAAGCATGCGGGAGCCTGTCTATGGCGTCAAACCCTTTCAATGGTAAATAAGTAAAATCTTTTTTTAGGACAGGTGATTTTTAGGACAGTGTAGAAGATGGTGAAGAAGATTGTTTAGGACAGTGTAGAAGATTGTTTAGGACAGTGAAGAAGATTGTTTAGGACAGTGTAGAAGATTGTTTAGGACAGTGAAGAAGATTGTTTAGGATAGTGTAGAAGATTGTTTAGGACAGTGTAGAAGATTGTTTAGGATAGTGAAGAAGATTGTTTAGGACAGTGAAGAAGATTGTTTAGGACAGTGTAGAAGATTGTTTAGGACAGTGAAGAAGATTGTTTAGGACAGGGAAGAAGATTGTTTAGGACAGTGAAGAAGATTGTTTAGGACAGTGAAGAAGATTGTTTAGGACAGTGAAGAAGATTGTTTAGGACAGTGAAGAAGATTGTTTAGGACAGTGAAGAAGATTGTTTAGGACAGTGAAGAAGATTGTTTAGGACAGTGAAGAAGATTGTTTAGGACAGGGAAGAAGATTGTTTAGGACAGTGAAGAAGATTGTTTAGGACAGTGAAGAAGATTGTTTATGACAGTGAAGAAGATTGTTTAGGACAGTGAAGAAGATTGTTTAGGACAGGGAAGAAGATTGTTTAGGACAGGGAAGAAGATTGTTTAGGACAGGGAAGAAGATTGTTTAGGACAGGGAAGAAGATTGTTTAGGACAGTGAAGAAGATTGTTTAGGACAGGGAAGAAGATTGTTTAGGACAGGGAAGAATATTGTTTAGGACAGGGAAGAAGATTGTTTAGGACAGGGAAGAAGATTGTTTAGGACAGGGAAGAAGATTGTTTAGGACAGGGAAGAAGATTGTTTAGGACAGGGAAGAAGATTGTTTAGGACAGTGAAGAAGATTGTTTAGGACAGTGAAGAAGATTGTTTAGGACAGGGAAGAAGATTGTTTAGGACAGTGTAGAAGATTGTTTAGGACAGGGAAGAAGATTGTTTAGGACAGGGAAGAAGATTGTTTAGGACAGTGAAGAAGATTGTTTAGGACAGGGAAGAAGATTGTTTAGGACAGTGAAGAAGATTGTTTAGGACAGTGAAGAAGATTGTTTAGGACAGTGAAGAAGATTGTTTAGGACAGTGAAGAAGATTGTTTAGGACAGTGAAGAAGATTGTTTAGGACAGTGAAGAAGATTGTTTAGGACAGTGAAGAATTTTTTAGAACAGTGTTTATGAAGATGATTGTTTAGGACAGGGAAGAAGATTGTTTAGGACAGTGAAGAAGATTGTTTAGGACAGTGAAGAAGATTGTTTAGGACAGGGAAGAAGATTGTTTAGGACAGTGAAGAAGATTGTTTAGGACAGTGTAGATGATTTTTAGAACAGTGTAGATGATTTTTAGGACAGTGAAGATGTTTTTTAGAACAGCGAAGATGTTTTTTATTATAGTTTAACAGATAAGAACTAAGTTTATATGTACTTTTCTGCTTTTTCAGAAATTCAAGCCCAGCTTTTAGGAGGAAACGTGTTGAGACTCTCATGTCGTATCACCAGCACCCTGAAAAGGCAGTCTCTCAAAATGTCCATCTTTGAGGAAACGCCAAACAACACATTGGTCAGTGTTGGAAATCGGGAATGTCCTGAAGTTAAAACTTCCGTTAAAAGAAGTCACATTTATTTATCCCAGTGCGTTCAGTAAGTATTTTATTTCTCCGAACGGAGAAAAACAAATGTTTTATTTTGTTGCTAACTGTACTTCTTGTCAAAGACTTTTACACACTTTTACTATAATTTCTTGAATTTCTCACAAACTCAGGTGCCGTCTTCAAAATTAATGTCAACTGCAATGGATGTCCACCAGTTTCTGCCTCTTGTCTTGGTTGTATACAGTCTGTGACTACTCTTCGTCAATATCCTAGTGTTTTCCTGCCGCTTGTATTGTTGCCTATGTCTTGTTCGTTTTCTTTCCATTCCAGTATTGTTTTTGTAAGAGTGTGGTCTTTAAATATAATCGAAATAATTATTTCACTTTTTTTCTTTTCTTTCAGCTTTAAAAGAGTAACATATGTATTCGGTTTCAACAGTGTCTGTTATAGCACTCTATGACACAGTCTTCTTGCCAACCCTGTTGTATTATAGCACTCTATGACACAGTCTTCTTGCCAACCGTGTTGTATTATAGCACTCTATGACACAAACTTCTTGCCAACCGTGTTGTATTATAGCACTCTATGACACAAACTTCTTGCCAACCCTGTTGTATTAAAGCACTCTATGACACAAACTTCTTGCCAACCCTGTTGTATTAAAGCACTCTATGACACAATCTTCTTGCCAACCCTGTTGTATTAAAGCACTCTATGACACAAACTTCTGGCCAACCCTGTTGTATTTTAGCACTCTATGACAAAAACTTTTTCCCAGCACTGTTGTATTATAGCACTCTATGACACAAATTTCTTGCCAACCCTGTTGTATTTTAGCACTCTATGACACAAATTTCTTGCCAACCCTGTTGTATTATAGCACTCTATGACACAAACTTCTTGCCAACCCTGTTGTATTTTAGCACTCTATGACACAAATTTCTTGCCAACCCTGTTGTATTATAGCACTCTATGACACAAACTTCTTGCCAACCCTGTTGTATTATAGCACTCTATGACACAAACTTCTTGCCAACCCTGTTGTATTTTAGCACTCTATGACACAAATTTCTTGCCAACCCTGTTGTATTATAGCACTCTATTACACAATCTTCTTGCCAACCCTGTTGTATTAAAGCAACCCTGTTGTATTAAAGCACTCTATGACACAATCTTCTTGCCAACCCTGTTGTATTAAAGCACTCTATGACACAATCTTCTTGCGAACTCGCTGTGGGGTGCTATAGGTGAGAGTTAACATTGATTTCATTGTGTTCAGTGCTACAGAGTTCTGGTTGCATGTCAGAAGTAAATCATGCATTTCCATGTGCATTTGTTTGTACAAATATGATATCATCATCATCGTCAAGTACCTTGTCGACTGGCGTGGGTGATGGTTTACAATGACAGACCTGGACAATGACAGAAAAAGTAAAGTAAGTAAAGTAAAGGACAGTTTTCCACGCCTTAAGGCGTATAGGGCATATAGGGCTAGACCTATATTTTTATAGACTAATCGGCACAAGTTGGGTGATGTGGTCAGTATCACGCCGTATTTTGCACCATAAATAAGATTTCCACGACGGGCTCTTAATATAACAGGGAGAGAGAAAATCACAAACGATGAAATTATGCGGAACACTGAGTTTAAGACAAGAGTTTTTATTAGGAAACAGCAAGTGATGGTTTGGCTATACAACGTGAATGTCAACAAACAGTAGACCACAGCAGGCAATGATCTAGAGACCAAGTGGGAAACGAAATAGAGGCCAACCATGCCAACTATGGACAGAGGGAATTACAGAGACCATGGAAAATCCCCATTTACGAAGCAAATAAAAGAGCACTTTCCGTAGATTATACATCACCTCGACACCGCAAGGTACCAACGGATCGAGACGAGATGAGATGAATGCTCAGTAAATGTTTTCTACTCAACAGAAAGGAAGAACTGCATTCTTTGGATTTCTTTCTCACCAACTACAACGAAACCGAAAATCCAACTTTTGGATGTCGCTATACATTCACAATAGATGCGGAGCAGGTTCGGCATTCATTATGTTTTGCACAAGTTATCACCACAGGTGAGTAACATTGATTTCATTGTGTTCAGTGCCACAGACAGGCAGAGACACAGAGAGACACAGAGAGAGACATAGAGACAGACAGACAGGGAAAGAGAGAAACAGAGAGAGAGAGACAAAGAGAAGGACAGATAGAGAGAGACAAAGAGAAGGACAGAGAGACAGAGACAGACAGAAAGATACAGAGAAAGACAGAGAGAAGGACAGAGAGACAGAGAGAGACAGAGAGAGACAGAGAGACAGACAGAGAGAGACAGAGAGAGAAGAGAGAGACACAGAGAGACAGAAAAAGACAGAGAGACAGAGAGGCAAAGAGATAGAGACAGAGAGACAGAGAGAGATAGAGCAAGAGACTGAGTGACAGAAAGGACAGAGAGACAGAGAGAGAGACAGAGAGAGACAGAGAGACACAGAAAGAGACAGAGAGAGAAGAGAGAGACACAGAGCGACAGAAAAAGATAGAGAGAGACAGAGAGGCAAAGAGATAGAGACAGAGAGACAGAGAAAGGAAGAGCAAGAGACTGAGTGACAGAAAACAGGAGAGAGAGACAGAGGGAGAGAGTGATAGAGACAGATAGTGAGAGATAGAGAGACAGAGAGACACACAGAGATACAGAGACAGACAAAAAAGAGAGACAGAGAGAGACAGAGAGAAGTACAGATAAACAGAGAGAGACAGAGAAAGAGACAGAGAGAGAGCCAGAGAGAAGGACAGAGAGACATAGAGAGACAAAGAAAATGAGACAGAAGGACAGAGAGACAGAGAGAGAGAAAGAGTGAAGAGAGAGACACAGAGAGACAGAAAAAGACAGAGAGAGAGACAGAGAGAAAGACAGAGAGACAGAGATAGAGAAAGACAGAGAGAGAGAAAGACAGAGAGAAGGGCAGAGTGACAGAGAGAGAGAAAGAGTGAAGAGAGAGACACAGAGAGACAGAGAAAGACAGAGAAAGAGAGAGACAGAAAGACAGAGAGACAGAGAGAGATTGAGAGAGAGACAGAGTGAGAGAGTGATAGAGACAGATAGTGAGAGATAGAGAGACAGAGAGAGATTATAAGAGAGACAGAGAGACAGAGAGAGACAGAGAGAAAGACACAGAGAGACAAAGAGACAGCGAGAGACAGAGAGACAAAGAGACAGAGTGACAGAAGAGAGACAAAGAGAAAGACAAAAGAGAGACAGTGAGAAACAGATAGACAGAGAGATACAGAGAGACAGAGAGAGAGACAGAGAGACAAAGAGAGAGAGACAGAGAGAGACAGAGAGACAGAGAGAGACATAGAGAGACAGAAAGACAGAGAGAGACAGAGAGAGACAGAGAGAGAGACAGAGAGACAGAGAGAGACAAAGAGAGACAGAGAGGTAGAGAGAGGGACAGAGAGAGAGACAGAGACAAAGAAACAGAGAGACAGAGAGACAGAGAGACAAGGAAACAGAGAGAGACAGAGAGACAGAGAGGGACGGAGAGAGACAGAAAGACAGAGAAAGACAGAGAGGGACGAAGAGAGACAGAAAGACAGAATCGTACACACTCTCACACACGTATACATACTCCTACATATACAAGCATACACATACAAAGACATAAATGCACACACAGAAAACATACATACATACATTTATGGATATACATGCACACAAGCATACACACATTTACAATCACATGTACAGACACCAGCATATGCATATATTCACACATACATACATACATACACACATTTATACATAAACTCACATCTTTACACACATACATACATACCTAAATATACTTTCATATATCCACATACATACACACACAATCACACTCACATGCATACTTGCATGCTTTTATAAATACACAAACACACACATACCTACACAGCTACATATATCTGCATACACCCACATTATACATAAATATACACAAACACATACAATCACATACTTACACAGCTACATTTACATTCATACATTCTCATACATACAGACACACATAATACATACATGCACCTACATACATATACGCACACATACACACATCCACATGTATACATAGGCTAAATCTGCATGCATACACAATACAAACATACATCAACATACATATACAAACATTAAACACACAAATCTATTTACATAGACATACATGCGCACACACACACATCCATAAATACACACATCCATACATACACTCATATACTTACAAACATACATACATACTTGCAAACACACATAAATTCACACACATACTTACACAGATATATAGAGACAGAGACAGAGAGAAGAGAAAGACAGAAGAGAGACAGAGAGAGAGACAGAGAGACAGAAGAGAGAAAGAGAGAGACAGAGAGAGACAGAGAGACAGAGAGAGACAGAGAGAGACAGAGAGACAGAGAGAGACAGAGAGAAACAGAGAGAGACAGAGAGACAGAATAGATACAGAAGAGACAGATGCGATACAGAGTGACAGAAGAGTGACAGAGAAAGACAGAGAGACAGGGAGAGACAGAGAGACAGGGAGACACAGAGAGAGAGACAGAGTGACAGAAGAGAGACAGAGAGAGAGAGAGAGACAGAGGGGGAGAGTGATAGAAAGAGATAGAGAAAGATAGAGAGAGACAGAGAGACCTGTAGAAATAATGCTTGAGACTTTGACATCATTGTATGTAGTATCATCTGAGTCAAAAATAAAAGTACACGAGACAGAAGGTTCTAGACTAGTGGTTCTTCAACCTTCCAAATGCGGCGACCCTTTGATACAGTTCCTCATGATGTGGTGACCCCCAACCATAGAATTTGTTTCCGTTTCATAACACCAACGAGTACGTGTTTTGCGATTGTATTTGGCGACCCCTGGGAAAGAGTCGTTTGACCCCAAAAATGGCGGCGACCCGCTGTTCCAGACAGACAAGGCTAGGGGGATTAACCGATCAATTGTTCCATAAATGACATTGTGCAATACAATGGGACGAACTAAGTAAATTGCAATGGCGATTGTTTTAAAGACTGATCGAAACGGAATTTATAGTCATCATCATCATCATAAAGTGCCCTGCCAGCTGGCGTAGGCGTACAAGCATCTCCACATATCTCGGTCTTTGATGTTCTGGATCAATTCCATTGTGATATTCCTTCAAGCCACTGTTTTAAGCCATCCACTATCACTGTTAGTTATTCTGCCAGTTCAAGATATTCGCAACATTCTTCTCAAGAACCACATCTCAGTTGTCTCCAAACTCTTCCTAATTTGTTTGCTCACAGTCCCATTTATAATAGTAATAGTAACAACAAGAATTATTAAATTAATAACAATATTATGGTCAGTTTGCAGTTAGCAAACTACTAACATACCACATTTCGTGCTAGTAGGGCATCGGGCTGCACTCATATTTTCATATTCGATGGTTTATAGGTGCAAATCATGCAAGTCGCCTTTACTTTCAAAAACCTTCTCTGGTACCAATTTTAGAGAATAAGGTTATTTATACCAGGAAAGAGAGGCAGGGGCCGACCAACACGAAGATGGGCACAGGATATAAGTGACTCCTTGAATATGAAAGTGTACGAGGCAGGAGAGCTAGCAAGAGTTGGGTCTCTTTCACGTAGAGCGTGATGAGAGCGACGTTCTGCAAAGGGTCTGCTACAAGACGATGAAATATACAGAGGTATAATCTTTTACACTACAGGTATATCCAACTTTAGGCTCTTAGACTTAGGCGTTTGATTGCAATTGCCAGCGATTTGGCAGCATATCGCCTTGCGTTAATTTTGAAAGCTTTAAAGAAAAGAACAAATGCATCCATACTTCAAGAGCTGAATATTGAAGAAGGTTGGCTAGTAAAGACAATAAAACAAAGAAAATTGAAATATTTTGGTCACTTGAAACGTCATGGAAGTCTAGAGAGAACAATAATGGAGGGGTATATGCCTGGGAAGAGAGGAAGAGGAAGGCCAAGGAGAAGATGGGTGCAGGATGTGGCAGATGATCTCCAGATGGGTGTATCAGACGCAGGACATCTTGCTCAGGATAGGAAGGTTTTCCGGAGGGTTGTTATGGCAGCGAGGTTCCGCGAGGGACATGCTACTAAATGAATGAATGAATACGTAGAGCTGACCGTGCGCGTGCGCGGGGGGGGGGGGGGGGGATGGCAAACTACTGAACGTAAAATAGCCAAGCCACACCAAAACAGCTTCAGAATGCTGGGGTTGGTACTTCAAGGTCCTGTAAAAGATGCAAAACTACATTTGTTTAAAAAATGACCAACCTTTCAGCATATTATACTCTGATCTAGTATATCACTTATAGCATTCCACAACCTTATAATTTGAATAGATCCTTTCATTTATATTCACCCTATTAGAGGACTCCGTTATTTCACTAAGGAATTCCTGAGAAAGTCTAATAGTATAAGGGTGTTAGGGTATGAAGTGAACACCAACACTAACCCTACCACCGCCAACCCCCTCCAAGCCCCGCCTCCCCACCCCACCACCCCACCCCCACCCCCCTTATGGTTTTATTTGACTTTCCAGAGAACTGCGTACGAAATCTCGGGGTAACAAAAAAGACTAGGTGACAAAAAAAGAAAAGTACCTTTGAAATCTCTTTACTGTTAAATGAAAGTAAACCATTGAAGACAAACGCCTTAACAGTGGACATATCAGCAGTTACTGAGATATACAACAACTGAGTAGTACAATTCTTCATTACAGGCCATTCAAGCGGTGGAGCAGACAACGAGACGGCCTTCACGAGTGCCCTACATGCACTCTTTGAAAATAAGGAAGGTAACACAAATCTTTTTTCTATTCTTTATGCCCTAAAGGGACATAGGCCCTCAACCAACTCACGCCAACTCGCTCTGTCCTTTGCTATCGAATGTTTGTCCTCTGTCATTTTAACTTCTCTGGAGGGGGCTGCGTGGTCTCGAGGCATTGAGTCCGCCTCAAGTGCTAGAGGCTCCGGGTTCAATACCCGGTAAGGGCTGGGATTTTTTCACGTGGACTTGACTTTCTAGTAATTCTCACCGGTCTCTGTGTAGTGAGATCGGACGCTCGTGTGCATTGCTGCGAAGGTAAAAAATGCCTTAGAAGTTGGAAATCGAAAAGAGTATCCTAACGGCGCTGCCCGGACAAAATTTAGAGTTATAATCTACGCAAAGTACCCCAGGATCCTCGCCGGGGCTACAGAGCCTGTGCACTGTGCTGAACTTCTTCGGACTCAGACTTGAGTTAGAAGACGAAGGAAGCACTTATGGGTTACTGCCCGTGTGCCATGATGTTGGTCCGATGTTCTCAAACATCAAAACTAAGTTCAGTCTGGATAAAGGTAAAGGGGACACTATATACAACAAAATCTTGGGTTAAGATGTAACATATCCAATAAGTCCATAGAGATCTAGGCAGTCACGGCAGCATTTCAATGTCTGGTGGGCGGGAAAGGAAACTGGTTATGTTAAGAAGGCCAGGCATCAATTGTTATTCCGTTCATCTCCAGACTTGTGGTTTTGGAGATTTTATATACAAAGCCATAATTTAATTGCCTTGTTATATGTGTAGATAATACCGTAGTTATAATACAATTAAGTTTAATATATATGTTTCGTACAAAACACGTAAAAATAATTAACAAAGATAAAATACATTCTCTTGAACACTCTTGTGTTTCATGTTCAGGTCTCACGCCCATATCAGAAAGCAGAGACAAGTCTACGCTCGGAAGGGCTGCTATGAATGATGGTAAGTTGAACATTGGGACTTTTGAACCCCATTAAACAGTTAGAAGCTGCGTAGTCGAAAATATATTTCACCACTTTTCAAATGGACGAGCATGTTTTTTTTTAAAATAGGCAACTGCTCCCCCCCCCCCCGCCCCCCTCCCGCCCCCCGCAAGCCGAGACTGTTTTTACCACCAACTCTCTGAGACTGTTTTTTACCACCAACTCTCTGAGACTGTTTTTACCACCAACTCTCTGAGACTGTTTTTAACCATCAATTCTCCTAGACTGTTTTTACCATCAATTCTCCTAGACTGTTTTTACCATCAATTCTCCGAGACTGTTTTTACCACCAACTCTCTGGGACTGTGCTTACCACCAACTCTTTGGGACTGTGCTTACCACCAACTCTCTGAGACTGTGCTTACCACCAACTCTCTGAGACTGTGCTTACCACCAACTCTCTGAGACTGTGTTTACCACCAACTCTCTGAGACTGTGTTTACCACCAACTCTCTGAGACTGTGTTTACCACCAACTCTCTGAGACTGTGTTTACCACCAACTCTCTGAGACTGTGTTTACCACCAACTCTCTGAGACTGTGTTTACCACCAACTCTCTGAGACTGTGTTTACCACCAACTCTCTGAGACTGTGTTTACCACCAACTCTCTGAGACTGTGTTTACCACCAACTCTCTGAGACTGTGTTTACCACCAACTCTCTGAGACTGTTTACCACCAACTCTTTGAGACTGTTTACCACCAACTCTTTGAGACTGTGTTTACCACCAACTCTTTGAGACTGTGTTTACCACCAACTCTCTGAGACTGTTTTTACCACCAACTCTCTGAGACTGTTTTTACCACCAACTCTCTGAGACTGTTTTTACCACCAACTCTCTGAGACTGTTTTTACCACCAACTCTCTGAGACTGTTTTTACCACCTACTCTCTGAGACTGTTTTTACCACCAACTCTCTGAGACTGTTTTTACCACCAACTCTCTGAGACTGTGTTTACCACCAACTCTCTGAGACTGTGTTTACCACCAACTCTCTGAGACTGTGTTTACCACCAACTCTCTGAGACTGTGTTTACCACCAACTCTCTGAGACTGTGTTTACCACCATCTCTCAGACTATGTTTACCACCAACTCTCTGAGACTTTTTACCACCAACTCTCTGAGACTTTTTACCCCCAACTCTCTGAGACTGTTTTTACCACCAACTCTCTGAGACTTTTTACCAACAACCCTCTGCTAGAGCTGGCGCCGACAGCCTTGTTTACCAACTGACCTGCTATGTGATAATAAAATTGATATTTGATTCGACTGTATTTTCAATTATATTGCAGATCTTCAAATAGCCGCACTCATTGTAACCAGTTGTGTCTTGTTCCTGTTCATATTTTTATTACTGGCAGCCACAAGTAAGTCACCATGTTCGTAACACCATAATAATAATGTAACATAACAGTAATTTATTATCATTATATATATATATTCGATGAGGCCTGTTTTATTGACACTATTCTTTCCCGAACAAATTATATTGGAGAATACAGCATCTTGTGAAATTATACACAGCCGCGTCAGATCAGAGTAACATTATCTGTTTTATTATGGTTTAATCATTCTTAATGGGGGGGGGGGGGGGGGACTGATCTGCGACATTTAGAAATATGTGTAATGGCACTGTTACACGAAACCCAGTTTAAAAACAAAAGAAGGGCGCTACTACAATCTCGAGTCTTAAACCAACAAAGCTCCGACATACCCTTGAATCTGTCAAAAGACCTGAATCCCCGAAATTGTTTTCCATTGTATCGGCGCCTAACAGAGGTTTCAGGTTTTAAGGGGCTAGAACTATATTTTTATAGACTAATCCGCACAAGATGGGTGATGTGGTCAGCATCACACCGGCCACCTTTACTTCCTGTGACTGCACCTGGCACCCACTTAAAGCTGGTTCGACCTGGGAGTCAAGGTCATTTTTGAAAATTGTTTGGCTCCGCCAGGGAGCGAACCCACGACGTTCCAATCCGCACGGGAGCTTCTAACTGCTACGCCACGGCGACTACCATATATAAGTATCAGAAATGTATAAATTTTAAATATGTGATAACGTAGAACTATAAATCTTGAACTTATGTAACTGTGTAAAGACGACTTTGGTTATGTTTACGTTTCTCTGCTTCTATTTCAGTGTACACAAGGTTACGACCACGTCAGAGGGACGATCATCCGAAGCATAGGAAGCGGGCAGACAACAAATATAACGAAACCGAGGACCTTTATTCTAGCATAGAGACGATAAAACGTCAGGAAAATACGAATCCTCTCATTTACTTGGAAAAATGTGATCCGGGTGTCAAACAAACCAATGTAGATACGGACGAATACACTTACACTAAAGTTAACAAATAAAAAAAAAAACCATACCATGACATAACCCTTAACCCGTAACATAACCCTTGACCCGTTAGGGTCGTGGGGTGTATCGATGGAAGCACTAGCCCATAAAACCTGGCATCTGCCGCTTGATCAAGAAGTGTATGACAACTTAGTCCTGTCCATTTCTTGATGCTGTCATTCCAGATTCTTCTTTGCCTTCTCCTTCAACAAACCTCTCGCCCCCTCCCCCAATCTTCACATCTGCCCTCCCTCCCCCCCCCCCACCCACCCCATGTTCCTGGAAGTAAATTCTTTTTAATCTAATCATGTCTCACCACGTGCCTAAACAGTGCTAGCTTGCAACATTTCACCACTGACAAGAGAGGCTACTGATGTCCCGCAAATTTGTATATTTTGACTCTGTCATATTTGTCAGTTTGTGTTCTAAATAACTAATCCGAAAAATTCGTCTATATATATTTTTACATTCGAAAGTGTGAGTCCTCCTTTCCATTTCCACTGTGACAGTCTAACTCTAACGTCCGTATAACATTGTCTTAACAATACAAGTGATTATATATATATATATATATATATATATATATATATATATATATATATATATATATATATATATATATATATATATATATATATACTTTAACTGCGTTACTTTTTTTTTTTCTTGAAATAATCCAGAAACACTTGTATCCCTTTCCCAGCTACATGATAAAATACACCATACATAAATGTTTATTTCGTCCTTTTCCGAGCGTTTATTTAAATGATGGTAGATAAGGGCTACTATTTGTTTCCTTCGTAGCCATTCACATTAAACTGCTAATAAAGACGTCTGTAAATCTTATAAATCACTTTGAGTGTCAGAAGTATCTAGCAAACTCTTTGTTTACATGTAACTCAATGGTTACATGCACAAATACTACGTAATGGACAATAAATAGTTGCAGTCTGTGAGGAAATCTCGTCTGACAGGAAACAGTTTCATGTTTGATCCAGGACATTCAGGAGTAAGAAGGAATGAAGAGGCGGATTGGCTTGGTGGTAAGAAGGCAAGAGACCTGGCAGATATTCTCAGTACTCTTAAGGAGGCAGTGCGAGTAGATGATTCAGGAGACATGAGGATCGGCAGCCTTGACAAGACAAGATCTTCATATGAAACCTGGAGTTGCCAGACATGAACACAATATTTAGCCAAAGAAGAAATGGAAACCAAACGTGGAACCTGGTGTGTCAGTCAACACACACTGTATAGATACTGCAGATGAGATACCAGAGAGTAGTGAATGTGTAATGTGGATGACTGGTACACTGACCACACTAAGTAATTACTGGTTTAAAATCGTCCGCACGCTTTTATTATTAGTGATATTAAACTGTTTTGCAAAGATAATTAATTAATCGCTAGCATCACATAAACTATATCAGAAATATTTTTACTTTAGTAATCCGTTAAATGACGCGTTTCACACATTAAATTTTGTTTATAACAACAATGTTTTAAATGTACATGAAACAGAAGTCCCATATAAACACAATGACCCTTTTATCGGCCCTTAATATTAGATCCCGACCAAACAACAAACTATGGGGTGATGATGTCGTCAATATGTTGCCTTTGCTCCTCGCAACATTTGTGGTACCCATTCTAGACTGTTTGAGAACCAGCTGCACACACGTGTGATGTTGCTGACTCACACAGCATGTTCAGAAAGAGGCAGACAATCACACGCTATACAGAGTGGCAAGCATTGCTTTACAGGTCTAATGAAATTAGCGTCCTTTTGATATTTTCTCCTGGGCATATCAGTGGTTTGGGAAATAAATAGACGTATGATGGCTGGTTCTGCAACACTAGCCTATAGATTGTTGCATGACTAGCTAAATGTTGTATGTGCAATTTGGAGCGGGTAAACGATGCGAAATCACAAACAGGTAATAGCGGTTGAAAGGAGCGGGTAAACGATGTGAAGGCGCAAACAGGTGATAGCGGTTGAAAGGAGCGGGTAAACGATGTGAAGACGCAAACAGGTGATAGCGGTTGAAAGGAGCGGGTAAACGATGTGAAGGCGCAAACAGGTGATAGCGGTTGAAAGGAGCGGGTAAACGATGTGAAGGCGCAAACAGGTGATAGCGGTTGAAAGGAGCGGGTAAACGATGTGAAGGCGCAAACAGGTGATAGCGGTTGAAAGGAGCGGGTAAACGATGTGAAGGCGCAAACAGGTGATAGCGGTTGAAAGGAGCGGGTAAACGATGTGAAGGCGCAAACAGGTGATAGCGGTTGAAAGGAGCGGGTAAACGATGTGAAGGCGCAAACAGGTGATAGCGGTTGAAAGGAGCGGGTAAACGATGTGAAGGCACAAACAGGTGATAGCGGTTGAAAGGAATGGTGCAACGAGGAGTGAACAGGACATCTGGCCGATGCTCAACACACAGTGAAGGGGTGAGATGGGCAAACAATCAACATGTTACCGGAACTATCACAATTGGAATTCTGCGCTTGCTGCTGAAGATGGGGAAAGGCGCTTTTGGAAATGTCCTAAATGCTACGTTGTTCAGTTCTAGCTCATAAATCATTATAGACTATAGTCAGTCCGAAAGTCCATGGCATGTTTACAATGTGAATTTGAAGTAACTGTGGATCTGACCATACAAACACAAACAGAAACGTATGAGAGGGAGAATATGGCGTGTGTACGGCAACTGCGCTCTTGTGAAATCATCATCTAATGTTGGGATATTTGCTGCGAAAGAGGGAGCAACTCTGGTTATATCCGGTGTGCTGTGGCGATGAAACTTAAATCAGTAATCTATAAGTGTGTGAACGTGTGTGTGTGTGTGTGTGTGAACGTGTGTGTGTGTGAACGTGCGTGTGTGTGCGGACGTGCGTGTGTGTGCGGACGTGCGTGTGTGTGTGAACGTGCGTGTGTGTGTGTGAACGTGCGTGCGTGTGTGTGTGAACGTGCGTGTGTGTGTGTGTGAACGTGCGTGTGTGTGAACGTGCGTGTGTGTGAACGTGCGTGTGTGTGAACGTGCGTGCGTGTGTGTGTGTGTGTGTGAACGTGCGTGTGTGTGTGTGTGAACGTGCGTGTGTGTGAACGTGCGTGTGTGTGTGTGAACGTGCGTGTGTGTGTGAACGTTCGTGTGTTTGTGTGAACATGCATGCGTGTAAGTGCGTGTATTTACATCTTGTTTATTAGCTAACTATTTATAGTTCATACTACATAACACTTGAATGTAAATAAATAAAATTAAGACCGAAAGAAATTACATATTTATTTTCATAAGCTTTTATTGTAAGCTTTTATTAAAGTCGCTTTTGTTTGTTTATCTAGTGCAATTTTTATGTTAATTTTGATCACATTTTCTGATAAGCTATAAGGCTGAAAATTTGCACAAACACGTTTGTGGATGGCAATGCATTGTGCTGTAAACACTCAAAAACATTTTTATATGTCCAATATTTTATAGTCAGTGAATAAAATTTGAAACTGTGCAAGAGAATTTATTCTGTTACGAAGAGAGATAGTTCATTAATTCACAAACAAAACCTTGCCGTAGAAGATTACACTGTGACCTGATGAGATACTGAGCACATATTTTTAATGGGAGCCACTTTAGTGTAGCGGTTATACGCTGACCTGCAGATCCGAAGGTCGTGGGTTCAAGTCCAAAGGTACTAGGCTTTTAAACAAAAATGAACTTGGCTCTGAGGTCGACCTTGCAAAGTAAGGTCGTAGGAAGTAAAGGCGACCGGTGTGATGCTGACGACATCACTAACTCAGTGCCGACTGGTCTGTTAAATACAGGTCTAGCTCTATATGTCAAAAATGTCTGAAGGAGCGGAAAGGGGTCCTAAACTTTTGAAAAATGCTTTTTAAAATTATTTCGAAAAATTAAAGTGTCTCAATAACTTTGTTTCGGATAGATTATATGTAAAACTTTCAATCAGTCAATCCTCATCGCACCCAGATGCATATAAAACAGAGACGCCACTCAGTTAGATCCTGAGCCACCCTCTCTATCTCCAGTTTTGTCCTTCGCGAAGTCTTAAGTTCAGCGTCAAAGGTTGGCCTCCAAGTGCCAATAAGCCTGCCACTTCCTCGCTGTCCTTGTGGTGTCCATTGCATTACCTGTTTTGGTTGTCTCTCTTTCTTCATTCTGAGGACATGTCTAATTCATCTCCATCTTTTTTTTTAAATTTCTAAATTGACAACTTCTGAACCTGTTATTTGTTGGAATCTAGAATTGTTGATTTTATCTTCACATGTAAAACTAAGATAAATAATTATTAAATATCCTGATAAGCTATCCAGCTGAAATGGTGTACAATTTATTTATTATCTATCGCCATATTCTCTCTGGACTTCAGGATTTCGTACCTAGGGGATTCTCATCCGAAAAGTGACACTTGGCGTCACTGGGTAGTTATCGGTCTGTATGTGGGTCTAGCGGAGTTCAACTACACTCGCTCACTTTAAGTTCACATTAGTTCTTATCCCAGCAGAGATGATGGCAGCCTTGGGTAATTTAACCACAAGCCTATTCATCAGTAGAATGACGATGATAGAGACCTATCTGACAGACCAATCACTGATGATCAGTGTCATCAAGCACAAAGACCAATGAATGCAGTCCCCAAAAATTAAGCACTTATGAAAATTTCAGATGAATAGCCCAATACGTAAGCATAGACGGTGTTAAACAATTTTAACAGTTGAATAACGTTCTCACATTGACCCAGATTTTAAAAAAAAAATGCATATTATTGAATGTCCTGTGTGGCAACGGTGGCCGAAGTGTACGGGCCACATCAGCCATCAGAGGCGTTTGGTCAGTAAAATTTCATTAGTAAATTTGAGCTAAAAACTTGGAAATGACTTACTTTCATCAAGTAGGATACTGACTAGAATAAGTGTTCTTGTAACACATTTACTTCTTCCTCTTTGGGTATTTTTTTTTACGTTCAGCGGCTGTACACTCTAACGGAAAGTTCCTGGTTTTTTTTTTTCACTTATGGACTTTTAAGACACCTTTTTTTAGGGTGCCTAGTTGACCATATTCTTAGTGCACTTGTATTCATGGCGAGGCTCAAACGCCGTCTGGAGGTGACAAGTTTAATTCCCGGCACGGTAACTATAGCTTTCGATTTTTATGTGTGTTGTGTTGTTCTATCTTTCTACTTCTTTTTATGAGTGCCAATCAATACACTGCATATTAATCAGCTTTATTTGCGCAGTTGTACTTTATCAGCCACTCAATTTATGCAATCTATTTTAGCCCGGGTCGACTTACCTACCAGCTGGGTGAAGTAAACATTGTTCATGGACAAAACTGAAATCTGACATACTTCGGGAAATCCCGTAATGTTGTCATTTCCAAGAAAGTGTTCGGAAAAACCCGCTTCAAATATCACTTCTCTATGGGGTAAATACCAGTTGGCGCAGTGAAGATGAAAGCCAAATTCCCTCCATTACGTAATTATGATATTATATTGACCTTGGCTGTTTATACGCTCTGCTGTCTTTTCCGCTGAGTTTCCTAAACGCACTTTGAGTTGTATTTAGTACTCAGCTGATAATGACGTCAGCAGAAAATTAAAACGTTGTATTTGTAAACGTCCTCTCCATTCTCTCCATGTGTAATCACAATCATTGCAGTACAAATTTGGTACTATTCCAATTAAAGTTTCGACAGCCCTGGTGAGAATGTGTGTTGTATAAAACAGGACTCGGCTGATCTTTGGGGACATGGTTAAAAAAAAATTTTGAGAGCATCAAGGAATGTTGATGATGTCCTAAACTGGAAAGTCTAAGGACAGGTGCAGATATGGTTCTTCATATTTTATTCACCTCAAATAAGGGGCATCCCGGAATTCACCGCAACGTCCGAAGTTACAGGAGTGTAATTAACACCGACTAACCTCAACCCAAACATCCCTATAATAGTGGACTATCTCTGGGATTTCAAGTGTTTCAAGTTAATAAAAAAGAAACGCAAATATTTAACAGCATATCATTCTCTCTATCTCCCTCTCTCACTCTCACTCTCTCTCTCTCTCTCTCTCTCTCTCTCTCTCTCTTTTTGTGGGGGAGGGGTGTGTGAGTGTCTGTCTGTGTCAGTAAGTTTTGAATGCTTGAGGTTTTTATGCAATAGGCAAAGGTGATCAGGGCTTTTATTTTAGTTTATTTCAAGCATTATTAAAGATAAAGTCAAAGGGCGATAACCATGAAAAATTGGAACAGCTATTTAAAAAAGTAGGTAGGTAAGTTGTACCCACCAGGACATCACACAAGAGATAAACACCCGGTGACACAACAGTGCCACCATGCGGATGAGGATCACCCGTGGAGAGGTCCTGGAAACCTTGTTCAGCCGTGAGGCCATATTTATAGCCTGGCTATATTTAGGGCCCCGCGCAAAAGCCAGACTGACTGACTTTCTACCCCACCAGGACATCACACAAGCGATAAACACCCGATGACACAAAGTGCCACCATGCGGATGAGGATCACCGTGGAGAGGTCCCAGAAACCGCGTTCAGACAATTGGCCATATTGATGGCCTGCCTATATTGCGGCCCCTGGCAAAAGCCAGAGTGGGGCTTCAAATAAAAAAAAATTACGTCCTAAGGAGGGCGTAAAGGATATTGCAAAAGCCAGGGTGGAGCTTCAAAATAAAAAAAATAAAAATTGCACTCCACATGGGGACGATATTTAATATTTGACAATACCAGATAAGTATATTTTAAAAAGTAGTAGTAGTAGTAACAGTATATTTTACCCCACTAGGACATCATTCAAGCGATAAACACCCGGTGACACAAAGTGCCACCGTTTTGATGAGGATCACTCATGGAGAGGTCCCAGAAACCGCGTTCAGCCATTAGACCATATTTATAGCCGGGCTATATTGCGGCCACTGGCAAGAGCCAGAGTAGGCCTTCAAAATAACGAAAAATTGCATCCCTCATGAGGATGACTAGAACTGATAAATTTAAAAAGTCATTTCTAAAAGTAGTTCTAATTTTAGAATCAAACATCTGTTTTCAGTTTCAATTCTATAACTAGTGTGGCTTTTTCCAGTTGTGTCAAAAACACTTTACCCTAATTGGGACGTAATTTTTTTGGTTATTCCATCCGGGCTGTTGTCAGGGCAATAATATAACCTAATGGTAGAACAGGGCTTCTGGGATTTGCCCACGGGTTATTATCATCTGAATGATGACACTTTGTGTCACCGGGCGTTGGTTGATCGTTGTACGGTTCTAGTGGATTGAACTTGACACACACATACACACGCGCGCGTGCGCGCACGTACACGAGAACGCGCACGAGCACGCAAACACACACCACAACCCCACACCAAACACACACACACACACACACACACTTCCACCACTCTAGTTTTGATACAGATGAGGCCAAGAAAGGTCAGTTGGAGAAGAGGAGAAGGGGGTCCAATATTTTAATTTCACTTTCAGTATTTTGATTTCATTTTCAGTTCCTAAATAAGTTTGGCTTTTCCCACTTGTGTTTACAGTCAGCGGTTACACGTCACTTACTTGGCATCTTCAGATTGGTAATGTCGGGGTGTGGCGTTTACGGGTGGGCAAAGTAAGTTGATTTTATTGGTTGTCGCTTGGCTACAGAGAGGTATTACTGTAAAATAAATAGTAACGGCGCTTCACATTGACAAAATACGATATTAAAAAACTGATTAACATATTTAAAATTGTTGTCCCATAATAAGGTAAAAAGTGTATTTTTAGTAACTAATTTAGAGACAACATTGCGGATATAGATATAATCTATTTCGGGCGAACGAAAGAAGGACAAGAGGAAGAGAAAAGGGAAGAAGAAAAAAAAAAGAGGAGGAAGAAGAAGAAGGAGGAGGGAGAAAAAGAAGAAAAAGGAGGAGGCGGAAGAAGAAAAAAGAAGGAAGAGGAAGGAGGAGGAGAAAGGAGGAGGAGCAGCAGCAGCAGCAGCAGCTGAAGAAGAAGAAGAAGATGATGAAGAAGAAACAGATGAAGAAAAAGAAAATTCTTAACACATAACAAGAACAAACAAAAAAAAGTAAACACATTCAGTAGTTTGCTATATCTTACTAAATGGTGGGCACTCACTACAGTGTCGAAGTCAACTCAAATATGTGTGTTGCCAAATCGCTTGTAGCTTGTATGTCAGATTTTAACCCTTAAGCCAGACACAAGATAAACTTATTTGAAAACACTATATTGACTTTGTTATTTCTACATTTCAGTTGCTGAAGTTTTGACGTCAAGATGGCCTATACGATTGGACAGAACACACATCCAGGTGACTGGTAGAGAGCCGAGTTTCGTTAACTGGTTTTGTTAGCATAATCTTGTCCTGGTCATAATCATTATCGTCATTAACTTTAGCATAAAACACAGCAGCAATAATAACAATTACTACTGCTGCTTCAGCGGTTGCTGCTGTAACTACATATACTACCACTTTTCTTTTCACCAACATCACGGGTTGCAGTACTATTACGTAATATATTTTTTTTTAATTATTATTTCTTGTCCTAGAGACACAAAGGGATAAAAATAATGTATAAGAACAGATTGCTGCTGCAGCTACAACAACAACTACTACCACTACAATTACCAACGCCAGCATCATATTCTTTTGTTGTCGTGGCCTTTCCCCCTCCTCATTGGTCTTCTGCTGCTGCTACTTTATTGTAGACAAAACTTTTCTTTTCCCCAACATCACGGGTTGCACTACTATTATGTATTATATTTTTTATTTTTATTACTTGTCCTAGAAACACAAAAAGATAAAAATAATGTACAAGAACAGATCAGGGCATTGAAGTCCCGCCTTGTCTGTTGAACGGAGCTGACTTAAAACCTACATCACAGTTCTCGTCGGCGTCTGTTGCTTAGGCGTTGCGAACGCGCTTCGTAATGCCGGGGTGCCGGGTTCGATCCCTGCTGCGGACGGTTTGTCTTGCGATGGTTTCGACCGTGGTACCAAGAGCCGACCTCCAGTGGGCAATGACAAACTACTGGACGTAAATTTGTCCAGAAAAACCATAACAGCCATAAAGTGCTGGGGTTGGTTCTGCAACGTCCTGTAAAGAATACGCATCTAATTTTATCATAGAAGTCGGGACATTCGCGTAAGCGATCCATTCTCATCTTCAGCAGCAATGTCAATGTTTTAATAGTGACCGTACCAGTAGCCGTCTGACTATACGTCCCTCTCGCCTTTTTCCTGAGTGGTGAGTGTCAACCACATAGATCCCCTTGTAATTTACCTTTGCACCACTGTCTTCAGGGGCTGATGGTCTATTTGTATCTCCGCACGTTCACTAGCCCCCAAAAGGCCCTGACAATATCCAGCTTGTCAGACAACATTTAATTACCAGGTAGTGCAAAAACAGCCTGTCTGACTACCTTTTCGTTTCCCAACACACTGCATGCCCTGTAGATACACCCAAAGGATGCTTCCTACCCGGGATCTCTGAAGCGATACTTGCCACGCTGTATGGAGCGCAATTTCCTCCACCGTTCTGAACATCCTCTGGGAATCAGTTACAATTACGACACGTGTGTGCAGGATGTTGTCAAGACAGCGAAAGGCTACAATGATTGCCTTCACCTCCATTCTCAAAGAGGCGCCATACTATGCTGCTCTAAGCGACGTCCATTTGCTTCAGCCGTGAACCCCTATTCCAGTCTTTTGCTTCTTAACTCAGAACCATTAGTATAGATATTCACATCATCTGGGCGGGAATTGTCATGATTAAGTTCTGTGTACATTAAACACGTACTACCATCCATCGAGTCGAACTGCATAAATTAACAAATTGTTCAGCTACATCACTGGTGACAAAACATTAGAATGTGGTACATCGGTCGGGGTGGGGGTGGGGGGGGGGGGTGAAAGGAGAAAGGGTGGGGTGGAGAATAGATCCACCCCCCCCCCCCTCGACCAAGCATGTCGCAAGACTCGACTCGGGGTGTCCTTCGAAGTCGGAGTGCATCTACCTGATAGGCGTGGAACCAGCAGTCTGCATACAAATAATCCAGATCTGTAAAACGGAAGTACACACAAAACTCAGTTCTGGAATAAGACTAAATTCCAGAAGTGGACGCACACCCTGAACGTTCCGTCTGAGTTTACATCCGGTGAACAGGAAGAAGAAGACGACGTCTCAGCCTTGTCTTACTCAGCCCAGTCGTCGCACTCTGACATCATTCGTAGTTTGCTGGAAATGTCTTTACAAAATATAATGCCAGCATCATACACTCAATGAAGTCGTGGGCATGAGAAAGGGTCCTATACTAAACTGCGTTATTTCTGAACGAGGAGCCGCTGGCCAAGCAGTTGCAACGTCTGGCTCTCACGCGGGAGACGCCCGTAAGGTTTTTATGTCGGGTCAAAATTAACCAACCTAACCCGCACAGCCAATGGTGACAGCACTAGCCATACGGCCCTACATCCTCCTGTCCACACCGTCCTACTAAAATTGGTTAAAGACAGCAGTGACAGTTGTTTTTATTTAACCGTTTTCTGTTTTGTTTTTTATTTTGTTATTTATGATTCCACTGAAACTGAATAATTTTGTTATGTTATTTTTTACAGGAGATGATTTGACGCTGGTAGCGACTTCTCTCTATATAGGCTTCTTTTCGGTGGTGATGTGTGTTGCGGCTGCGCTTTACTTCAGTAAGTTTTCAGATCATGCTTGCTGCAGTCCTACACTTAGCAGATCAAAACACCGTTGGCATGAAACGATACTAAACCCGCAACAGAAGTTACAGCTTGTGCTCCAAACATCTTTCCTTTACAAATACTGTATATGATAAACAAACAAATATGTATTGATTAGCACTCACAGAAAGAAGTAGAGAGATAGAAGGATAATGAGACAATACACAAATCGAAGATAAAGTTACCATGACTGGAATCAAACCTGTCCCCTACAAATGACGACACTGCCTCGCTAAAGAAACAACCTGTACTAAGACGCATGACCAACTATACAGGAACCCAATAAAAGATGTCTTCGTTAGCCTTGTCTGTCGTAAAACTTGAATCTACAAATATAGAATGCGGACAGAATTCGTCTCAGACCATTGAAACGGCACCACAAGAAATGTAAATTAAACACGACCAACAGCTGTAAACATAGCGGAATGATGTCTCTAAAATACAACACACGAACGACTGAATACAAACAATATTTTAATTTCAGACGGTTACAAATTGGGCACGCAGGCGCGTCTGACATTCGACCTTTTCAAGCACTCATATTTCAGTCCACATTTGCATGTTATCAGTTATGTATGTAATGTTTATGTACAAATATACATAATGAAATAATGCCTGCACACATCACATATACTCAATCTTACAAACTCCAAAGATACACATGCTCTTACATGCCCATACATACACATACACATGCACACATATACACACGCACACACATATACACACGCATATATACACCTACAGAAACACATCATCATCATCAACATCAGGTGCCTTGCCGACTGGCGTGGGCGATCATGCCTCTCCATAATCCGCGATCTCCTGCAGCATGTATCAGTTCGTGTGCCGACACACCTCCATGCCATGCAACAAGACTGTCAAGCATCTTCTCTCGTTGTCTTTCTCTATCCCACTTCCACAGATCTTTCCAGTGGTCACAACATGTTCTATTTTCCCTCTTCTCATAACATGGCTGAAAAATGATGACTGTCTCCTTCTGATGTCAGTGATAAGTTGTCTTCGGGCTCCCGCCTCTTTTAAAACCTCTTGGTTGCTCTTTTTGGCTGTCCAAGGTATTCTAAGCATTCTTCTGTAAAACCACATCTCTGAGGCCTCTAAAAATTGTTTGGCCTGCCTACCGATTGTCCAGGATTCACATCCATATGTTAAAACTGGATGTATATAGCAAGCAAGAATTCTTTTTCTAACTCTCAATGACAAGGATATATTGCACAAGATGTTTTTCATTTTATAAAATGCAGTTTTTGCCTGTCCAATTCTGTTTCAGAAACACATACGCATTACATAACATACAATACCCTACCCTACATACCCTACCCTAACATATCCTACCCTACCCTACCCTACCCTACCATACCATACCATACACTAAACCTCAATACATACACACACTAAAACTCAATACATGCACACATACATACACTAAAACGCAATACATTCACACACATACACTAAATCTCAACACACACACACACACTCACACACACACACACACTCACACACACACACTTACACATACATACACACACATACAAAGACAGACAGACATAACATGCATGCATGTTCGTTTTACATATCTGTCCTAACTGTATGCAGACTGTTGGTTCCCTGCCTTTCGTGCAGATGCACTCTGACTCCGAAGGAATCAACCCTGATTAGCTAACTTGAACGTCATGCTAGTTTTGTTGCACGTATCATCGTTGAATTATTGTTCGTTATATTTATAATCATAGAAAGCCAGTACTGGACGAACCGTGGTCACATAAACGGGCCTCCAAGCTCAGGGATTCCTCGTAGGATCAGAATGTCTACTGCCTTGAGATGGGCCCACAGATAGAGCCTGGCTCTACGGTACAGCAGCCATGATGCTTTCGTGTGAGGGCGACGCTTTGAAAAGCTGTCTATCACTGTCAGTCTGGCATTAACTGTAATTATTTTTTTTATAATTATTCAAGTCTAGATTTATCACTACAATATATTTTAATGCAAAGCATCTCTAAATCAGGCCAGTTATCATCGATCATCATCATCACCGTCATCATCCACATCATCATCATTGAGCGGGTGCTTTGCAGAACGTCATTGTCACAGCCGTCTGCCTGAAAGAAATTCGGACTCTGGCCAGCTCTCCCGCCTCATGTACTTTCATATTTAAGGAGTCACTTATATCCTGTGCCCATCTTCGTGTTGGTCCCTTCCCCTGTTTCCTGATACCATACCTTCTGCTATTATTTTTTTCTAATCCGCCATGGCGCTTGATATGACCAAAATAATTCAGCTTCCGAGACAGGATGCTGTTTATTAGCCAATCTTCCACGATGTTATGATCGTTTGACATGTCAGTATTTCTTCTCTTCTTTGTCCATGGTATTCTAAGAATCTTTCTATAGCATTTCAACTCAAAAGTCTCTATTTTCTTTCTAAAGGACTGTGATATAGTCCACGACTCACATTCGTATGTTGCTACAGGGAAGATGCATGCTCTCCAAATTTTAATTTTGATTTCCTGCTGGTGCTTAACCATAGACTTTTAAGGCTGTTCAATCTTTGCATTGCTATGGCCATCCACTGCTATTTTTTATAGAGCCTAGATATTCAAAGTTTGTGATATTTTCGATTTCTTCATCATTTACTGTTATTTTTTAATGCAGCCAGTTTTGTCTGTGGACATTATTTTCGTTTTCTTTAATAGGTTTTGACCTTCGCTGTGTTTGTTGTTGTTGTTGTTGTTGTTGTTGTTGACAGACATGATTACATTTTCTATCCCTTTAAATTCCTCAAAAGGAGGACTGTGTCATGACCATAGTGAAGTTTGAGAATAGGGTTGCCACCAATTATGAGTGGTTCATAACTGTCACAAACCAGGTCATGTTTGACATTTCTCAGTATGTTTTCTTGTTTATCGATACAACGATCAGCCCGGTGCTCAGTTCTTCTTCGTTCGCATTCAACTTGTCTTTCAAGTGTGCGATAGCCTTAAAAATGTGCTTTCTTCTATAGTTCTTACTATTTATCCTTCTATCGAAACATAAGCTTTTATTAAGCTCGTGCCTAGACTTCATACTCTCTCCGTCATATCGTACAGATGTTTTCTCTTCAGCTTACCCATCATCATCATGTAGCAGGTCCTTTGCAGAACGTCGATCTCATCACAGTCTGCCTGTAAGAAACTCGGTCTCTCGCCAGTTCTCCCGCCTCATGAACTCTCACACTCAAGGAGTCACTTATATCCTGTGCCCATCTTCGTGTCGGTCGGCCTTTGCTCCTCTTTCTGGTACCATGCCTTCTGCTATAATTGTTTCCAATCCGTCGTGGCGCTTGATATAACCAAAATATTTCAGCTTTCGAGAAAGGATGCTGTTTATTAGCCAATCTTCCTTGATGTTCAGATTTTCAGTTGTTTTAAGATGTCAATATTTCTCATTTCAGCTTACCCACATGTCAATTTTCGGTTCTTTGTTTAGCGACCACATCTTACGCGAGATTTAGGGATTGTTAGGGTTAGTCTAAAATGAATTGCGATTGCTACTACCCCCCCCCCCCCTTACACCCCTCCACCTCAGTAATAGGCGATGTCCCTGAATCTCACGTAAGATGTTATCGCTAAACAGAAAAGAACCTAATTTGCTACTCCAGCTGCCTATGGTCTTCCTGTCAAAATTTTTTTTGCAGCCAAAGCAATTTATATGTTTGTTTTCCCCCATTATTTTTGTGTAGCTGACTTTACACTCAGGGGCCAGGCGTAAATATAATGGCTGCACTGGCGCGTACACTTTCTATTGTCAAAGAAAAATTCATTATTTTAATATTTATTATTGTTTACTATTTACTACAAATATTTTACTCATTTCACGTCTCGAAACAAGCGAAAAAAATGTTTCCCGCATGCTTACACCATCATACAGAAACCAACACAGGAAAGCTTCCAGTTACGAGTACTATGAAGCTAGCTGCAGACGTATACTCCTAACAGTAAAGTGACAAGGAAGAAATAGCACGTGATACCCTCTACTATGTAGTAGTTACCTGCCAACACTTATATATGCGAAGGGATCACATCTCGACACTTACACATCGTTACTATATTTTTACTGCAATGTATTGGATAAAATCAAGACCAAAGATCAATTCAGTAATAGAATTGTTGTTAACAGATCTCTTTATATAGGAAGAAGTTTAAAGTCCAAAACTGGACGAACAACTAGAACTTTCCGCTGGAGTTTACAGCCGGCGAAAAAAAAAAAGAAAAAAAAAAAGGCCACAGAAATATTGCTCTGAAAAAAAAAAACAATTGTTATTATATATTATTTACAATAAATACATAAGAGAAGATGTAAACTGAAAACATTTCTGAAATCTAATCATCAATGAGGTTTGAGGTTTAAACAACGGATCAACTTCATGGAACATGGGGATAACCGTTAAGTTCTCCGTTCTTCTTCTAACTCAAGTCTGAGTCCGAAGAAGTTCAGCCCAATGCACATGGTGAACGGTTGGACAAACAGACAGACTGAATACCAATAAGTGAGCTCGGAAAAACGGATGTGCACGCAAATTCAAGTTGTGAATCAAAACCAAAGAGCAGGAGTGGACGAACAACCAGAACCGTACACCGGATTTTAAGGCGGTGAATGCTGAGAAGAAGAAGAGGCTCGGAAAATAAAGGTATTCACTCATTTACAAGAATTCATTTAAAGGCACAACAGGACAATGATGATGATGACGATGATATCGATAATGTCGATGACGAAGATGATGATGATGATAATGATGATTATGATGATAATGATGATTTACAAGACTTATTCGCCTGCTTGTTAATGTCACATATAAGGATACTTCAGTTCTGAGTGATGTGCGACTCAGAGTCATGTTGTGTTATGTATTTTGCAGAGCTTTTTTTTTTTTTTTGAGTACATAGTTTTTGTAATAAAATATACTTGTCTACAATTGTTTTTTCTTTTATATCCGTGCACTCTTAGCTTGTGTGTGTGTGTGTGTGTGTGTGTGTGTGTGTGTGTGTGTGTGTGCGTGCGTGCGTGCGTGTGTGTGTGTAGGTTTTTTTCTTCTTCGTCTTTTTCTTCCCGTTCACCAACTGTAAACTCTGGCGGAAAGTTCTGGTTGTTCGTTCACTTCTGGACTGCAGTCCTCTTCCAGAACCTGAATGTTGCGTGTACATCCGTATTACAGATCTGACTCATTCGTATGCAGACTGCTGGTTCTTTGCCTCTCATGCGGATGCACTCCGACTTTGAAGAAAGCTCCCAATTAGTCGACTCTTACGACATGCTTTATGGTAGGCAGTGGGTCTAAACTTGTTTTGCCTATAATAGGGCCCCAGAACCCACACGGGGATGTGTAGGTTTTAACATTTAATAACAGTGTATAGTGGTTGGAGAGGGGGAAGAGGGCGAGCCAGAGATGAAAACAGAACATCGAAGATGCACTGGCTATGAAAGAAAGTCTCACTTTCTTCAGCCCCATGTGCTTTCACAGCGAATACATCTTCGATTGCTTCTATCCACTTTCGCGGAGAGGTCTCCCTCTGCCTCTTTTCCAGAAGCTGTACTCTCCCTCACTGCTCTCTCTCCAGGCCACCATGAGTTTTAACATGGTCAAAATACCCCAGTTTTCGTGTCAGGATGCTGTTTATGAGCCAATTTTCCACGATGCTCAGATCATGTCTTTAGAGTTTCAATATCCCTGTGAGGGTTTTGGGGCGCAATTGGAGTGGAGGGGAGGGGAGGGGAGGGGGGAATAGACACGCTTCCTCCCCAATAAGCATGACGTAGGAGTCGACTATTTGGGGATTGAAGTTGGAGTACACCTGTCTGAAAGGCAAAGAACCACAAGGTTGCAAATGAATAACTCAGATCTGTAAAAGAGATGTGCACGCAGTATTCAGCTTCTAGAACAAGACTAAAGTCCGGAAGTGGACGAACACCCAGAGCTTCCGCTGGAGTTTACAGACAGTGATCGCGAGGAAGAAGTATAGATTTGTATGGACATATGTGTTAGCCTTCCCTTGCTTTCCACGTCCATATCTTCAAGCGTACAACATAGAAAGGCGAGCTTTATGTAATTAATTGTGACTATTGTTATGTGTTCTATATAAAATGGCTTGGCATCGCTTGTCACCAAGTAGCCCTGAAAAGGACTCTTGCCGTATTGGTGCGATCCTAACAGACACAAATACTGTCATGATCTGCAACGAAGTCGTCTACCGGCAAACCAATGGGCGCCCCGGTTACAGATGAACACCCTGCAGTCCAACGAGGGCGGGTTATTATCGTAATCTAGTTACATAACCTGGGAGTGCAGTCCAGCTAAGCGCATCTACGCTGTTTTCGTTATCACGATAGGCGACAATATAACCAACTGTGTATAGGAACAATTAAACGAAGTACCCGGGGTATTACATAAAATCGTTCCCATGTGGGATGCAATTTTTCATTATTTGAAGCCCCACCCTGGCATTTGCCGGGGGTCCTGGATATAGCCGGGCCATACATATGGCCTAACTGCTGAAAGGGGTTTCTGGGACCTCTCCACGGATGATCCTCATCCGCATGGTGGCACCTTGTGTCACCGGGTGTTTATAGCTTGTGTGATTCCCTGGTGATGTACACCAAGAGAGAGATAGAGAAGTACACGGAAATGGCTGATTAAACTAAAGACTGAACACGCATGGGAATAACCAATGTGCAAAGACGTAGATTATAACAACGAGATCTCTTACAAACCCTCGGCAGTAAATTGCGCAGTCGTTATGGCAAGGGAAGTTACCATGATAAAGAAAATCCACGCAATACCGGAGTTGAAAGAAAGACTAGCCCCGTCAATAAACGGGACATTCAAGCCGGCCTATTCAAACTCCCAACACAGATTCATTTGAATGCATAACCACTACATTCTGACAGGGTTAATTTGAAATGAGGAGTGTTGAAACAGCTAGCACGATGTCATTCCAAGCACATCGGGACTTCAAATGTTTGACATGTTAAATGGAGAGATAATGACGAGGTGTGTGTGTCTATACATAGATTCTCTGAACAGTTTTAGCCTATAGCGTGTGTTCGTGTACTAGGAACCTTGTCATGCACTTGTGTTACATAAGATGTCTCGTGCACTTTTCTTATTGCTCTTTGGATTGTTGTATGTTTTCTTAACTACTGCACAAACAGAAGGAGATCAAGGTGAGCTGTTATTTCAGTCTGTAGCCTTATTTTTCGATCCCTCTGTTAGGGCATATTACACTTGGAGGCTTGCCAAAAGCTGTCATGCAGTCGCAATCTCATTTAGTACCACACAGCTTTGCTTTGATGGAGGCTGGCACACACCGGATGGCAACAAACAGTTGACAGTGTTTGTGGAAATACTCAAGTTTTTTTTTCTGGTGCCAACCTTCTGAGGTGGTTTACAAAAAAAAAATTATTATTCGCTTTTAATAAGTAGGGCTGTACAGAATATTTGCTTCGTATTCGCATCGGGGCAGAATAGTAGACCAAATAACTATTCAGTATTCAGCCGAATAGTTGCGGTCGGGCCGAATACGAATAGTGGTTACCTTACACTCGTTTCTGCATACACTGCGATGGATTGAAATAACTCTCTCAATAACACAATAGTTACTGTTGCCTAAGTCTGTCGTAGCGGAGGAAACTGCGACCCGGTTGCGTGGTACAGCAGCTGGCAAGGTCTTTGCCTGCTGACTCGACCTAGGCATTACGGCAGAGGTTCTCAAACTGGGTGCGTATGCCAGGTGTGCCGCGGCGAAAATCAAGGAAAGTCGGCTATAAATTGTGACATTATTAAAGAAGGCATGAAGATACTTAAAAAGTAAAATTTAAATTGTCTTTCCTCGCCACTGTCAAAAAGAGGACAGGCGACAGGCAATAACTGCATTTTATAAAATAAAGAACATCTTATGCAATATATCTTTGTCATTGAAGTTAGAAAAAAATTCTTGCTTGCTACATTCATCCAGTTTCAACAAATGGTTGTGAGTCCTGGACAATCGGTAGGCAGGCCAAACAATTTCTTGAGGCCTCAGGGATGTGGTTTTACAGAACAATGCTTAAAATACTTTGAACAGCCAGAAAAAAAAAAAAAAAAAAAAGCAACCAAGAGGTTGTCAAAGAGGCGGGAGCCCGAAGACAACTTATCTCAGACATCAGAAGGAGACAGTCATCATTTTTTGGCCATGTTATGAGCAGAGGGAAACATGTTGTGACTACTGGAAAGATCTGTAGAAGGAGGGATAGAGGAAGACGAAGATAGAAGATTCTTGACAGTCTTGTTGCATGGCATGGAGGTGTGTCAGCACACAATCTGATACATACTGCAGGAGAGCAGACTGGATTGTGGAGAGGCATGATCGCCCACGACAGTCGGCAAGGCACCTGATGATGATGATACACTATTCGTATTCGTATTCGGCCGACTAGTTGGTCCCACTATTCGTATTCGGCCAAATAGTGAAAATCACTATTCGGTACAGCCCTATTAATAAGTATGTATTATATATAAATTTATTTAAAGATACATTTTTAATTCTATAAATATTCATCCATTGATCCATCCACGCATCCATGCATGCATCTATGTTTGTCTACCACCTATTCATGTCAGATTCTATCTGTCTGTCTATCCACAAATCTCTGCATCCATCTATTCGTACGTCCGTTTGCCTTCTACTTATTTGTCATAGATGTATGAATTAAATTATCTTTTAAAGGAGGCAGATTAAGTGGGCAGATTGTAAGATAGGTCTGTATGGCCCATTATTAACCTTTTAAAAACAAATGTCGTTATTTCTTTCTTTCTGTCTGAACGCACGTCTTTCTATTTGACCAACCTTCCATCCACCGTTTGAAATGACTCAATGAGTTGCATTTGTTCCGACAAATGAAATGATCTAAAATGTTTGTTCGTGTAAAACGTGGGAAGAGAAGAATGCACAATTTATTAGTGGGAGAGGAGGCAGGGGTAGATTAACCCGACAGTGGACAAACAAACACTGAAATATCATAGACATAAAAATACATCAGGCATAACCCGACAGTGGACAAAAAACAAATATCATAGACACGAAAATACACCAGGCATAACCCGACAGTGGACAAAAAACACTGAAAATTCATAAACATGAAAATACATCAGGCATAACCCGACAGTGGACAAAAAACACAAATATCATAGACATGAAAATACACCAGGCATAACCCAATAGTGGACAAAAAACACTGAAATATTATAGACATGAAAATACATCAGGCATAACCCGACAGTGGACAAAAAACACTGAAATATCATAAACATAAAAATATACCAGGCATAACCCGACAGTGGACAAAAAACACTGAAATATCATAGACATGAAAATATATCTGGCATAACCCGACAGTGGATAAAAAACACTGAAATATCATAGACATGAAAATACATCAGGCATAACCCGACAGTGGATAAAAAACACTGAAATATCATAGACATGAAAATACATCAGGCATAACCCGCCAGTGGACAAAAAACACTGAAATATCATAGACATGAAAATACATCTGGCATAACCCGACAGTGGATAAAAAACACTGAAATATCATAGACATGAAAATACATCAGGCATAACCCGACAATGGACAAAAAACACTGAAATATCATAGACATTAAAATACATCAGGCATAACCCGCCAGTGGACAAAAAACACTGAAATATCATAGACATGAAAATACATCTGGCATAAGCCGACAATGGACAAAAAACACTGAAATATCATAGACATGAAAATACATCAGGCATAACCCGACAGTGGATAAAAAATACTGAAATATCATAGACATGAAAATACATCAGGCATAACCCGCCAGTGGACAAAAAACACTGAAATATCATAGACATGAAAATACATCTGGCATAACCCGACAGTGGATAAAAAACACTGAAATATCATAGACATGAAAATACATCAGGCATAACCCGACAGTGGATAAAAAACACTGAAATATCATAGACATGAAAATACATCAGGCATAACCCGCCAGTGGACAAAAAACACTGAAATATCATAGACATGAAAATAAACCAGGCATAAGCCGACAATGGACAAAAAACACTGAAATATCATAGACATGAAAATACATCAGGCATAACCCGACAGTGGACAAAAAACACAAATATCATAGAAATGAAAATACATCAGGCAGGGATATTAATGACTTTACCCTCTTAATTTTGTCTTCTTAAGAGCGACATTCTATAAAAGCCTTGCTACATGATGAGGATGATGATTATCCTCGTGTGGGTTCTGAGTCCCCATTGTGGAAAATATTATGGGGAGGGGAGTGGGAGGGATAGGCCTTCTGTTCTCTTGATAAAGTTAGTTATGTGTCCTTTACTAGATGTTGCAGAACTAACAACATTTAATTACTGTTGTGGTTTTCTAGGCAAATTTTACGTTCAGTAGTTTGCCATTGCTCGTGGACGGTCGGCTTCTCGATACCACTGTCGAAACCAACGCAAGGCGTATGGCCCGCAGCTGGGATCGAACCCGGCACCCCGTCATTACAAAGCGCGTTCGCAACGCCTTTAGCCACAGACACCGACTCCACTAATAAGCATGTCGGAGAAGTCGACCAATTATGGGAGCTTCCTTTGTAGTCGGAGTGCATCTGCCTGAGAGATAAGGAACCAACAGTCTCCACAAAAATTCGCCATGTCTTTAAAACAGATGAGGACAACTCTAGCTCCGGAACAAGACTAAAATAAAGAAGTAGACGAACAACCAGAACTTTCCCCCGTAATTTGCAGCCTGTGAACGTGATTAATAATAATAATAATAATAATAATAATAATAATAATATTAATAATAATAATAATAAAAAGACGAAGAAGAAGAAGAAGAAGATGACGATGAAGATGATGATGGCGATGATGATGATGATAAAAGTAATATCCGCAGTGACCCTCTCATATCCTGTGTAAAAATATTCTAAAGCTCGCCAACACAACACAGCGTTCCACTGTAAGAACACGTGAAGCCATGTAAATAGTTCTGCTATTGTGAAGGAAACTCGAGAAGTGGGCCCTGGCATGTAGGTATGGGTATCTTTTGATCTCTCTTGTGTCCGACAATGGAGGGATATGTGTCAGCGGAGACCGGTATTCTCACATAAGTTACAGATCTCAAATGCTGGGGTGGTGCACAGGTTAGCGCGCTGGCTTAACAAGATAGGGCTAGAGATCGATGTGTTATCTTTCCTCGTTGCCGTTTTTTTCGTTGTCGCACTCGTTCTCCTTGTCATCCTCGTCCTTCTCCTTTTCCTGACCTCCTTTTTTCTTCTTCTTCTTTTGCTGCTGCGACGGCGGTCCAAGCCGCCTGCCTCATGCCTTGAAGGTTGTGTGTTGACTACGGCGTCGTTTGGTTCATGAATTCAAATTTTACCGATATCCATAGCAACCCTAGCCGGAGCTATGGAGAACGTGCTTTCTGTGATGCTCTAGGCAGTCGGTAAGTCGTTTTGTAGAGACCGAGCCATACGGGCTAAAACATTAGGCATACAATGAATCAAAGCCTTCGTCCAACTCACGCAAAGCCTTCTACAGACCCGCTGGTGATATTCTGAATTTTTGCTAGTGTTTTACGCGATGTTACCAACCTTACAACACACCGTATTTGATCGTACCACACGCATAGGTGGTTCACTCATTCAATCCCCATTGCACCCAAGGCACATAATGCAGAGACAAACTGTCGTCACTCAATTCGATCCCGAGCCATCCACTTTTATCTCCAGTTTTGTACTTCGCTTAGCCTTGAGTTCAGTCTCAAAGGTTCACCTTCAAGTGCCTCTGGGCTTACCTCTTCCTAGCTGTCCTTGTGATGTCCATTGCACTGCCTGTCTCAATATCTGAATATTCTTGTCTCTATCGATCCCGTCGGCTCTGTTTCTAAGTCGATGCGAACGCTTCGTAATGCCGGGGTGCCGGGTTCGATCCTAGCTGAAGGCCATGCGCCTTGCATTGGTTTCGATAGTGGTATCAGGGGCCGACCGTTCAGCGTGCAATGGCAAACTACTGGACGGAAATTTGCCTAGAGAAACCACACAACAGCCAGGGGCTGCTGGGGTAGATTCTGCAACGTCCTGTAAAGGATACGCAACTAGCCTATCGATCCCAAAACCATGCAAGCGACTCCAGTAGTTTGTCTGCATGCATAAATGAATCAAGAATTGTCATCGTTGCACTCGAGACATTCAAGTACGTGCTCATGTCTCCTTCTATGGAAGAGTTCCTATACTGATGGTGCCAGTAACAACCAGATTACAAATTCGCCTTTCCTTGTTCTTTCTTTGCTAGTAGAACATCACCCAGACCCTCTGCCAGCTCCAAGTATGGATGCAACGTCTGTTCTGTTGCACTCTTTACTTTATCCAAACAACATTCGCCGTGCCCACATTACCACGAAGCGGGCGTGTCAAACACGCAGCTGTCGGGCCGTATGCGGCCCTTTGCAAGCACACCTGCAGCCCGAAAACAACATTCAGCAATAAGTTTTATTCAGGGAATTCAATTACTCGTCGTGTGTCGCCCTCACGAGGACACAAACTTTACCAATGTAGCCTTCGAGGGACCCTTAGTTTTACATTCGTGCCAGAAATCATCTCTCCACAAGGACGGATGGTAGGAGTTAACCTATAGAGTCCGTTTTTTTAAGGCAACTTTCCTTGTACCCTATGTTTAGTGGGGAAGGGGTGGGGTGGATGGGGGTGGGGGGGGGGGGCTGAGTGCTCTCGGGGTATGGCGTCTGCTTTAAGTCCTGGAGTCTCGAGTTCAAGCCCCGCTGAAGTCTGGGATTTTCTTTTTCACGTGACTTCTAGTAATTTCCCCTGGTTTCTGTGTAGTAAGATCGGACGCCCGTGAGTATAGTTGCGCATGTAAAAAATCCCTTCGCAGTTTGAAGTCGAAAAGAGTAGCCTAACGGCGCTGCCCGGAGAAAATTTGGAGTTAAAAATCTACTGAAAACGTTTCAGGATCCTCGCCGGTGCAACCGAGTTCGTGCACTGCGCTGGGATTCTTCAGATTCAGGCTTGAGTTAGAAGTATTGTGCCATGATGTGGATCCGTTGAATAACAAACTATGTTTAGTTGTTAAAATGGTCATATGCTTATTTCAGGTCCAAAGATAAGGGTTCAAATTCGCAGAGAGGGATTTGTTTATAAAGACCCCGGCTCCCAAGTTGACCCAACCTAAAAAAGGTGCCAGATAAAGTCCAACTGACGAGATGTGACCTTATCACCCATCAAGGGATCTATAAAATATAAGTCTAGCTTAGAAAGCCAATACGACTATCTGGCAAAGTGGTTATCTGTGTTGTATAGTAATCATCTTCTTCGCCGGCTTTAAACTCCAGCGAAAAGTTCTGATTGTCAACCTCCGCGCATTACTCATGTTCCAGAACCTTAATGTTGATTGACTTCCGTTTTGCAAACCTGGCTTATTTGCATCATGTTTAGTAATGTTATCTCTGATATTTGGAAATGTCCCACAAATGTCCCTGAATGTTGCAGGATTTAAACACAAGTACGTCACTGCAGACTTCAGCGTGGTAGAGCTGGAATGTAAGGCCAAGGTTTACTTCGATGACCACCAGGTGCTCATGATTAGCATTCACAACATCAGCACCATGGCCAAGATGGCGCAGTTTCTGCGAGGCCAATGTCCGACCATAGAGGACTCCGCCAACGCTGACCATCTCTATCTTCCAGCGTGTATGGAAACGTAGGTTGTTGTTATTGTTATCATTGATATTTTATTTTATTATGTTTTATCGATCATGGTTTTTTTTTATCGCTAATACCATTAAAGATTGTTACTATTACGTTAATTACTATTTTCGCTCCATTTATTTTATTTCACCAATTCCTCATCACCTTCTTCTCTTCCTATATTTTGTAGTTATTCATGTGAGCTCCTGGTGGGTACTGATGGCTAGGGCACTTGTGGCTAGAGTACTTTGCCCTTTCTTATTGTTGTGTAGTTTATGTAGAGAAAGGCTCCGGCCAAAATGCCGCTTTGTCTGTTGTGTGCACGTTGTTCCCCTTCCCCTTTCGTTAAATTTTTTTTGTCACAGTTAATCAGTTCATTTCTTGTTATGACTGTAGTTACTTGTGTCCTTGTTGATGGTGTTGCTGTCTATTCCAGTTGTCCAGTCGGGTAACACTTCTAGTTAAACAATTAACTTATTCCGAGCACACTAGTCAATTAACTGTTCCCCAAAGTCCCAGACTTCGAAGGCCCGGATGACCAAACACACTGAGTATGGAGGTAAGAGTCTCCCAAGGACTTCCTTTATGGTGAACTACAGATGGCCAGACACACCGAGGATGGAGGTAAGAGTCCCCCAAGGACTTTCTCTATGGTGAACTATAGATGGCCAGACACACCGAGGATGGAGGTAAGAGTCCCCAAGGACTTTCTCTATGGTGAACTACAGATGGCCTGACACACCGAGGATGGAGGTAAGAGTCCCCAAGGACTTCCTCTATGGCGAACCGCAGATAGCCAGACACAGCGAGGATGGAGGTGAGAGTTCCCAAAGACTTCCTCTATGGCGAACCACAGATGGGTTGACTATGTCGAGGTCAAGCTTTATCACACACAATATAAAGATGTGTACAAGCGGGATATGAACGATACAGGCATTGAGGTGGATTCATGGGAACCGCAGACAATTGATCACATTTGTATGGATGTGTGTGTGCGCACGCGTGTGTGTCTGTAAAGAAAATTGGGGGGGGGGGGGGGGGGGGTTGATGCGATCAAAGGAGACAGGCGCAAATACTGTCCCGACCAGCGACGAAGTCGTCTATCTTTGAGCCAAAGGACCGCTGCTCTCATAACATTGTTCCTTTAATAGTAGGAAGTTCACGACAGTCACGTGACTTGCCAGAACAACTTCACATTTTACAGTTTTACGTGTTAAAAATGAAATTTATAAAACAAACACTTCAAAAAGGAATCTTATGTACATAGTTAGGGCGACAACTTACAGATTTTACAGGGATAATGTGTCGGAAAGGAGGTGTACTTTTATAACGAGTTGTCACCATTATTAAGACATACAACAATAACCATGAGTGCAAAGAAACAAATTATAAACAGTATATTTATTCCAACATTACGCCACTAATGCCAAATATGGACACTGTCTAGAGCTCATGTATGCAAAATCACCACCTGCGAGATGGGTTGCTCGAGAAAAGCAGCCAACCTAACCATCCGAGATCGAGTGAATAACAATACTATCAGGCAATTTGTGGGAACGACACCTTGTACTAGATTCATCAGAGCAACAGCAGATACAAGTGGTTTGGCCAGCTCGTTAAAATACAGAAACATTAAATACCGTCATAGGCGCAACGCCACGAAATATGGATCCACAGCTTTACAGACACGTTATGCCTTTACGACATGAGAGTAGCCAGTGGCAGCCAGCATGTACTGGATCACAAATTATTCCTCCCCGAATCGGTTAACAGCAGAAGTCGTTTATAATGATGATAAAGAAGGTTGTCCCCATCCCCCTTAAAAAGTACAGCAGGAGTGGGGGTGGGGGAGGTATGGGTCGCTCAAAGTGCCCCAGCCTGCAGGTGCCGACGCTCCTTGTCCGTGTGCGGCATGTTCGTGTGACCCAACAACTTAATCGTTGTAATTGCCAAAGCCAAGTATTCTCCTGAAAGCTGCAATTCACAATGGAGAGGGCAGTGGTGGACAGTTGTGACTGAATGATGTCGTCTGATCATGATGCCTATACAAACAGGACATGTTTGTTTCAGGCCAGACTCCGGCGCCGTCTCGCTGAGAATTCTCATCACCAAGTTTGACGTCAGCACGGCGCACACCTTCTTGTGTAACACAACCAAGATGGACGAGGAGAAGCGGGAGACGTCAGCGGTGTGGGCCCTGACTGTCGATAAGCCAGGTACAATGTCCTACAGTATTCACTTTCATTACTTACAGAATGTCTCTCTCGTCAAGGCAGGCCTGAAAGTCTCTCTCTCAAAACAAGTATCCAGCCCTATGTGCTTTCACAGGCAATGCATACTAAATTTTCTGTATCCACGTTTTTGGAGGTCGGCCTCTGCCTCGTTTTCTGGAAACTCTATCACCGTTCTCTCCAGGCCGTCACAATGTTAAACATGGCCGAAATGCCTCAGCTTTTAGAAGAAGATGCTGTTTATGAGCCAATTCTCCTGGATGCCAAGATCCTGTAGGTTTTCGGTGTTTTCCTTATGTCTGGTCCACTGTGATAGGGTTCAATAAGTAAAGTTAAATAGTTATGTGTCCTACTGGGGATGAATCAGACATGGTGCTGGCCTTGTATCTGTATAGACCAGTAAAGACCTCGATGGGAGATGTGTTCAACACTGCGCTGGCTGCCTTTCTGGTTTGATTGTGTCGAAACTCTTTCACTCCTGGTCACTGGTCCCCAACCAACGGGACGGGTGAAGAGGGAAGGGGGTTGAAACAAGTTTTTAAAAAACAGGGAGGGATCCACAAGCAATGTTGAAACTAAGTTAACTTGTACTTGTTATCATCCGGATGTTTAGCTATAACAGTCATTAAAAAAAAACTGCGTTGCCAGCTTTATTTGGAGAGTGATTTGTGTTGTGTCTTGTGCAAAATCAGACCACAAATTGCAGATATTCTCAAGACATAACAGTTTGAACCGTCACATTGATTTTGGACATTAAATGACCAGTGGTTGCTAATTCGGTTTTTTTTTATGTGCTTTTTTTTTCTCCAGGTTCTTGTTAACAGTACTTGGTTTATATATATATATATATATATATATATATATATATATATATATATAATATATATATATATATATATATAAATGCTACTCTTTGTAATCACATTTTGTTTTTGTGTGGAAGGGAAAGGGGGGGGGGGGGGGGGAGGTGTTGAATCTTGCTATACACTTAAGAAGGGCTTTACCGGAATCAAATATGAGACCACTGATCTAGTGCTTTTTGTCAGAAACTCAATATGTTACAAGCGTAGGTAATTTAGCAAGGCAGATGATCTACCTCTCAAACCCTATGTAATCCCAAAAACTGCTAGTATACATGACAAATATTTCTTAATATTTCATAACCATATCTACACATCTCATGGTACATGATGCTACTGCAGACAGCACCAAGAGCACAGACACAGACTACACAGGACACACCTGGCTCCCTGACCCTGCTTACAAGATGTTGACAGGACTGGAACGTGAAGGTATACATTTGTAAAGCGTTTTATGATAGCATCATCATCATGTAGCAGGTCCTTTTGCATAATGTCTTTCTCATCACGGTCTGCCTGAAAGAATCTCTGTCTCTCGCCAGCTCTCCCGTCTCAGGCACTTCCCTACCCAAGTTCATATATCCGGTACCCATCTTTGTGCTGCTCAGTCCCTGTCTCTCTTTCCTGGCACACTGCCTTCTGTGGTTATTTTTTTTTTTTCTCCAAAATCATCAGTGGCGCTTGTTAGAGGCAAAATATTTTAATTTTCTAGACAAATTGCTCTTTACCTGCCAATCTTTCTTGATGTTCAAATCTTTTAAGATGTCAATATTTCGTTTCTTCCTAGTCGATGATATTCCGAAACTCTTTCTATAGCATTACAAATCAAGACCCATATTGTCTTCCTTAGATAGATCTACACATAGACAGTGTCATTTTTAGACAGATCTGAGCAAAGACAGTGTCATTTTTAGACAGATCTGAGCAAAGACAGTGTCATTATAAGAGAGATCTGAGCAAAGACAATGTCATTATAAGAGAGATCTGAGCAAAGACAGTGTCATTATAAGAGAGATCTGAGCAAAGACAATGTCCTTATAAGAGAGATCTGAGCAAAGACAGTGTCATTATAAGAGAGATCTGAGAAAAGACAATGTCATTATAAGAGAGATCTGAGCAGACAATGTCATTATAAGAGAGATCTGAGCAAAGACAATGTCATTATAAGAGAGATCTGAGCAGACAATGTCATTTTTAGACAGATCTGAGCAAAGATAGTGTCATTATAAGAGAGATCTGAGCAAAAACACGTGATTTCTAGATTGTGTTCTAGTAAGATTTTGTCGGTTATTGTCTCTGTCGATCTGCTCCTCGTTAGTTTTTATAACTATGATGACTGCTGGGGTGATTATTAATATATCTATTCATATTTTAAAAAGTAGATCTAATTGTCTGTTTATGTGTCAGTGGGCTTACCCAACTACCCACTCGGTATCAGACGGGCCTACGTGAATATTTTATAATTCTCTGAAAATGAAGTTCGTTCATTTCTTATATTGCTCTTTTTGTCCGTATACAACATAGTCAACTGTCTAACATATTACCTTAGCCGTCTTTCTAATCGTCTTTATATTTGCCTATGAGTCTGTTGGTCTTTATATTAGTCGGTGTATCTGTCTTCTTTCTGTTTGTGGCATATATTTTATAATTATTTGAAAAAAATGTAATGAACCCAACCTACTGCCAAGAGATCAAGGACGTCTGGAGTAGTAGGAGGTCATGATTGAAAAGGGGGGGGGGGCACTTCCTCGGATTACAGTGCTCGCGTGGATTCCAACATCGTGTATTGTACTCAGTGCTCTTGAGCTCTGTAGGCCATCCTGCCACGATACAGTTGGAGTGGAAGAGAGCAAGAGACAGCATGTTGAACTGTTTTAACAGCAAGTATGACGTGACGGAGCTTCTGTAGCTGAAATGATTGATAGTACACGAAACAAATGACTATGGAGAGACTTCGACTCTCAGTTATGTATAGAATCAGATGCGTAATGAAACTTCTCCACGTGAATAGAAGCCATCGCGTCATGTGATAACCCCATTTTACTATTTGTCACAGCACACTCAAGAAATCTGGCTTCCTACTGGCTACTTCACTGCCTAATTTGCCTATTTGAAATTTATGCATTTGTGAATTTTCCTAGTAGTCATTCATTCCCTTGGGCATTTGCTGCCAAGAATCTCCTGGGATGGACATAGATGGAAGCAAACGCCACGTAGCTTGAAATATCAGTTTGATAGCAAATGAGACATAAGGTTGTCGGCAGACATGACGACGACTAATATTTATACAGACCATGATAATTTTTTTTTTTTTTTTTTTTTTTCAGTTTAGGAATTTGAATATAGTGTTATTTCAATTATAACATATAGACTATAATATTATTTCAGTATTAACATATGCTAATGAAAGGTCGAAAACCACTAAAGATATAGAACGAAAGTTAAATGCATTTTACAATAAAACTTGAAAATACTAAACAAAGAATGGGATAAATTCATGAATAAAGAAGACAAATATCTGAGCAACCACTGGTAACAGTTTTAAGACAAGGAGTGCAGAGTGGCAAGCATCACTTCAGAGGTCCCGGGTAGTTAGCATCCTGTTGATATTTTCTCCATGTCATGCCGGTGTGTTGGGAAACGAGCAAGCAGATAGACTGGCCGGTTCTGCACCACCTGGTGGTGAACTGATGAACGACAAGATGGGTGTCGTAAGGACCCTTTGGGAGCGAGTAAACTGTGCCGAGGAAGAGACAGATCATTGCGGTCTGAAGAGAATGACACTGCGAGGAGTTTCCTGGGGATCTGGCCGACGCTTAACACTCAGGGAAAGGCGGGACGGATATACAATCAGACAGTTACTGGTACCACAGGAATTTTAACTCTTCGCTTGCTGCTGAAGATGGGGACGGAGCGCTTATGGGGGTGTCCCGAGTGCTGTGATGTCGATTATCATTTCAACATTGAACAAACAAAGAATATGGCGCTAGACTGGACACATTCTGAGAAGAAACGAGCAGAGAACATCCAAATGAAACCCTGAAGCGAACGTTGATCAGAGATGCCAAAGGTGCTGAGCTGGATTCCATCTTTGATATCGAAGGGATTGCTGAGTACAGAAAGAAATGGAAAAACAGTCTGCGTGCCCTAGGTGGCATATAAAGAGCACAAAAGATCAATCAAACGAAAGCGATGTTTTTTTAAATTGTTGCCCTTGTTGTTTTCAGTGAGTATTCTGGAGCCTGCATTGATTGGTACGACGGTCATACTAGCAATCATACTCTTCTCCTTGGCAGCTCAACTGTTTTTGTCTTGTAGTAAGTATATTAATCAATTAGAATGATTTCCCCTGCCAAGTACAAAGTTTCGAGGTGTAGTGGTCAGTCTTGTTACTGTAACACACATCAGTAAACAGAGGGGAAACCCTTGAGGCCATAGAAAAATTAAATATAATAAACAAACAGACAATGTATTGATCGACATTTATAGAAAAAAGTATAAAGATAGAAGAACACACTAGACAATATACAAATCAAAGCCTTTAGTTACCGTGCCGGGATTCGAACCTACCACCTCCAAATGCTTCTAACCATTTTATCCCTTGATTGACGAATGATCCGTAGTAAAAATAATATACTGTTCTAGCACCATAACCCGAACAATGAGTGACGGACGTTGACATTTAGTTAAGACAGAATAGACATTCGAATCTTAGCAGCCATTTCTAAAAGCTGCTGATGTCATGTAAGCTTCATGGGCGTGGAAAGCCAGGGAAGACACCCCATTATTTATATAGCGGTCAACAAAGGGAAGACAACAGATGACATGACCAACAACAGAGGGAAGACAACATATGACATGACCAACAACAGAGGGAAGACAACAGATGACATGACCAACAACAGAGGGAAGACAACAGGTGACATGACCAACAACAGAGGGAAGACAATCAACAGATGACATGACCAACAACAGAGGGAAGAGAACATATGACATGACCAACAACAGAGGGAAGACAACAGATGACATGACCAACAACAGAGGGAAGACAACAGATGACATGACCAACAACAGAGGGAAGACAATCAACAGGTGACATGACCAGCAACAGAGGGAAGACAACAGGTGACATGACCAACAACAGAGGGAAGACAACAGATGACATGACCAACAACAGAGGGAAGACAACAGGTGACACGACCAACAACAGAGGGAAGACAATCAACAGGTGACATGACCAACAACAGAGGAAAGACAATCATCAGGTGACATAACCAACAACAGAGGGAAGACAACAGATGACATGACCAACAACAGAGGGAAGACAACAGGTGACACGACCAACAACAGAGGGAAGACAACAGGTGACACGACCAACAACAGAGGGAAGACAATCAACAGGTGACATGACCAACAACAGAGGAAAGACAATCATCAGGTGACATAACCAACAACAGAGGACAGCTGTAAAAACCTTTGAAAACTGTCACTACTGCCGGTATATACCATTTCTGTTGAATAGGCGGGGGGGGGGGGGGGGGGGGGGGAGTAGGTTGGTCTCTCAGCCTAGGATTGAGGGCAAAATTCATAGTGCTGTTACAACAGACTACTGCAGGTTATGATTATATTACTGTTCCTGCCCGGCTCGCTAGCTTAGTTGGTTAAACTTGACTGCGCGGCGACCGGGTGACGAACTCCTTGTGGTTCCGGGTTCACGCCCGAGGGTAGGCAGGAAAGCCACATTTCCCCCAGATGTACGGTACCAATCATGGAATCAAGGCCGAAGGACTGCGATATCCACAGTACCGAGCCAAAGGGTTACCAAGTCATTGTTTCTGGATCCTTAAAAAAGTTACTGTTCCTAAAAGTGGAATAAAAATCTCCAACCTTACAGAGGATTCGAACATGGGTCTGCCGTAAGGGAGCCTAGTGTTCTAAACATAACAACAGCCACAATCTAATATACCTTGCCGTTCGGCTGAGGCACTAGCTGCCTGTGTAAAAAAACCTGTCTCACTCAGCTAGGCACCTTAGATCAGGGTTCCACAACCTTTCCGACTGAGAGACCTACCAAAACAGGCGAAACTGTTTCACGACCTACCTAACAGCTAACTAACCATAGAAACAAAAGCAAATGTACAGAACAGTTATTGTTGTTGATGTTGTTGAATTCGATGTCACAAATTTAACACTTTCCCAAACTTTTCTTAGTCGCGGCCCTTTTTTTCAATTAACATTTTTCTACGGCGCATTAACCTAAGTAAAAGTATAACTATTCGTATGTAAATGATTCACAAACAAAATTATAAAACGCATGCATCTTCGAATATTTCGCGGCTCCCCCGGGGCGCTACGGCGCAGTTTGGGAATCACTGGTCTTTACGGACGCGACACACTGATTCTAGTATCGCAGGTGTTAAACTTACAGACTGGAATCATTGTATTCAATCTCAGACACATTTTTTAGGTGGGAGCCTCAGTAGAAAACTTGACAATTTAAAAAACAAGTACCCTTTTCCTCACCTTTAGATGTTTCGGGAATATAGGGCTAGACCTATATTTTTATAGACTGATCGGCACTTGGTGGGCGATGTGGTCAGCATCACGTCAGAGGCCTTTACTTCCCAGGACTGCACCTGGTACCCAATCAAGGCTGGGTCCACCTGGGAGTCAAGGTCATTTTAAAAAAAAAGTCCGACTTCGCCATGACACGAACCCACGACCTTCCAGTCCGCAGCCGGGCGTCTAGCCACCGACGCCACGGCTACTCTCTGAGAAATTAAAGGTGTGAAAAAAAATTACAACTATGCCGTTGCCATTTAACCAGTCAGTATTGTCGTTAAGGATGTCAAAAGTGTTGAGTACGTCATATCCCGGTGTAGACAACCACGATGACGTCATAATGACAGTTTAAAGACACCCACCCATAAACATATTTAAATTTCAACTAATTAATTATACATTAGGAGTTCGTTTCCACACCACTTTACAGCCACTTCTGCTACTAGCACCAATGGTATTAGAGTTCTGTGTTGACTGCTCAAGATGGGGACAGAACACTTATGAGAATGCCCCGAGTGCTGTGATGACAGTTCTTGAATTGACTTAACTGTAACCACTTCTTTACCACAGTGTCTTTGTTCAGCTCCTTCAGACCTTAGTGTAGTGCATATCTGATATGGGAAACTAACCTGGGATCCAATAAGTAATTCTTATTATCATAAACTCCTCTTATCGAGAAGTGAATTCGAGAAAGAAAAATTACCAGGGATAAATTAAATTCTTCACAACAGAAATTCGCCCACATTCGAGGTCGCCTTAAGCGGTTTATACTCTGTTATGTGTATGCTCAGGTTCTTGTAAGAAATGAAGTTACAGTAACAACTGATTAGGACAGAAAGAGTTACCTCACCACCACGAGACTGTAGGTTAATTCTTAACCATAGTATATCCCAGTATAAGTGTTATATTGTTGAAGGGGCCTTCTGTGATTTGCTCCCGTTGGATACTCATCCGAACATTAGCTCTTTGAGTTAATAAGATCTACAAGCTTGATTATTATATACATTACAGTTGGGTACACGCTTGATTACTATATACATTACATTTGGGTACAAGCTTGATTACAATATACATTACATTTGGGTACAAGCTTGATTACTATATACAATACATTTGGGTACAAGCTGGATTACTATATATATTACATTTGGGTACAAGCTTGATTACTATATACAATACATTTGGGTACAAGCTGGATTCCTATATACAATACATTTGGGTACAAGCTTGATTACTATATATATTACATTTGGGTACAAGCTGGATTACTATATACATTACATTTGGGTACAAGCTTGATTACTATATATATTACATTTGGGTACAAGCTGGATTACTATACACATTACATTTGGGTACCAGATGTGGCCAGGATGCCATCAGACACCCGCATGTCGTAGTCAGGTTCTTCCTTAGGTTCATCAACAACATGACCAAACCCCTGCTTTATTCTGATCAGTAACAGCCCTAACAACCTAACCAGCTGCTCCAGACATGAACCGCTTTATCATATTAATATGCTACATCTTCAATGTCATCTAACATCGACACAATAGTCAACTGAGGAGATCTTTTTGACCGCAATGTACGGTCCTTTCCAGCAATGAACAATTGTTTTTACCTGACAACGGAACACTTCGGGAATTTTTGTTGAAGTATTGTCAAGCGGCGATTACGATTTACTTAATCTCACTGACGTGTCCCAGAGTGTCTTATCAGAATATCTGTTGCCACTTGTCATGCTGACATAATTCCGTGCCTTAATTCTATTACAAATTCGGTATATGTCTGCGAGCTTCTCGGTTCTCTTCAACAACATGTCCTCCTTAATAGTCATGGTTCCTCTAGGGTCAATCCCACAGAAAATTTCAAACGGTGAAAAATCAGGGCTATTCTTTTGTAGATGCACAACATGTTATTTTGATAACTAACTAAATATGCAGGACTAAAGAAAAAACCTGATGTAGACATGTTGGCTATATCGATCTAAGGAAATCCAGATATCAGCTATCGCTAGATGCAGAGACAGTAAAAGCTACAGACGGCAACTTAGTCGAGGAGGTGATACAAGATCTCGGCACGCTGTCTTCCAACCTGCCCGCTTATCAAGACAAGTGAAAACGAAGTCTGGTGATGACAAACACATAAACAGTCACAACATAAATAATAACATACCTGTCAATGTTTGACGAAGAGACGAAAAAGCGGATGACACAGCCTACGTTGTATCGCTAAGATGACTTGCAAACGCTGATGTCCAACGGCTTCAAAAGGGCTGGAACACTGTCCTTTCACAGAATCATGGTGCTCCCTAACAAAGTCAGCATCCTTCTGATGTCTGTGATAAGTTGTCTTCTGGTTATTGAAGTACACGCACAATTCTTCCAATGTAATTACATAAATGTTTCTGCAACAAACAATGTCAAAACACTGACAATTATGGCCAAATGTATTGAGAATGGTACAGCAATTTACTCGGCAAAACAGTCTTCACTGCGATCCGAAGTGGGAGGGTCTACCCTTCATATAACACAGTAACAGCAACTGAAACAACGCGAGTACCTCTTGTGTCCAGACTTGTCCCGAGATGCACGCACAGTTCACCTTCATTGGGTCATCGGGTCTGGGAGCAAATGCCCTCGTGACTGAGTTGACTCACGCCTGACCCCACACTAACATTTAAAATATCAAACAATAAAAAATACAAATGGTGTCAATTTTCCAGAATGCAATACTCTGCGACGGGGATGGGACGTTGAATAAATATACCGGTTAAAACATTTCTGGTGAACTGGTTTCTTCATTATTGAAATGGCGACTTTTAACTTTTAATTTCCAAATAGTTTAAAGAATAATTGCTCATGTATTACTTGTGTCTATCAAGGAGGCTCAGAAAAAAATAGACAAATCAATAAGGTCTACTGTGTTCGTAAATTGTTGCTGTGATTGTTATTCGACATATGCTTCGTTAATATAAATTGCTGTAACCTATGGTGCCATTTCAATGGGTTGAAATGAATTCTGTCCGTATTCCATAGTCGTAGATTTCAAGCTGTACGATAGACATGGCTAATAAGACACCTTTTTTTTTTGGGGGGGGGGGGGGGGGGGGGGGGGGGGGGGGGGGGGGGGGGGGGCAAAGGGGGGGGGGTCCTGGTTGACCATGTTCTTAGGGCACTTGTATTCATGGCGAGGCGCAGACGCCGTCTGGAGGTGACAGGTTCAATTCCCGGCACTGTAACTATGGCTTTCAATTTTTATGTTGTCTAGTGTGTTCTTCTATCTTTCTACTTCTTTCTATGAGTTCCGATCAATACACTTTTTGTTACTTGAATAATTCAGAAAAAAGAGCACTGTAAGCTTCCATACATGTCCTAAGAAACAATTCAGGAGGGTTAGTGTAAGTAAAATTAAGTATTGGTTAAGTATTGCCAAGCGGATACTGTAATTTACGTAATCTCGCTGAGATACAACGGAAATTTTCAGACTAACTTTTGCCATTCTGACACAATTATATGCCTTAATTCTGTTAGACATCTGGCATGCTTCTGCGCAGCTTTTACGTTTTCTATCTTTAACATGTCCTTCTAAACAGACGTTCTTCCTTTGGGCCAGCCCCATAAACAAATTCAAACGGTGAGAAACCACGTCTTATCTTTTGTCGATGCAAACCACGTTTTTTTTTTATAACGAACTAAAAATGCAGGACTAAAGACAAAACCGGCTCTCCTCCGAACTTCTACCCGATATTATGGCGGCCAAACAAATACCCTAACAGGGCCTCAGTCCTATGCAGAATGCGAACTTCCTGCCGAGAAACAAATCGCGGCAAAACTAGGAACAACTCCGAATAACGAAACAAATGCTCTAACAGGGTCTCAGCGATATGTTAATTGCGGACCTGTTTCTGCCACTATGCCGCACCGCCGACAATATCCCCCGATCGGATGGGGAGATAAACTAGATGGCTCGGACTCACGAGCAGCAGCTACCGCATCTCCTGCAACTTCCTCCAGTTTATTTGCTCGCGAGTCCCGGGCATCTAGTTTAGATCCTTTTCCGCGCCGTGAATACTGCCGGAGTTGAGTTTAATCGCGATTTTGCGCATGCCGAAAAGTTTGAGGACAACAACGAAGAGAAATGCTTACCCATTATTAACGTTATTATATGTGAAAGTTGTGGCACATAAGTTACAAATAGTGCCCGAAAATCTGCTCTGTGTGGCAGTGACGCCATTGAAATTCACATAAGTATGATGGAAACGTAATGTTGCGTGTCTGGAAATTGTCAATGGTCGCTATTATCGTCTGCTAGTATCGTCTGCTATTATCGTCTGCTAGTATCGTCTGCTATTATCGTCTGCTAGTATCGTCTGCTATTATCGTCTGCTAGTATCGTCTGCTAGTATCGTCTGCTATTATCGTCTGCTAGTATCGTCTGCTAGTATCGTCTGCTATTATCGTCTGCTAGTATCGTCTGCAGAAACGCTTGAAATTGTCAACGGTCGCTATTATCGTCTGCTGCTATCGTCTGCAGTGTTGCGTCTCTTGAAATTGTCAAGTAATCCTAGTTTTGCCGCGATGTGTTCGTCGCAGGAAATCCGCATTTTACACACGACTGAGGCCCTGTTAGAGTATTTGTTTGGCCGCCATAATATTGGGTAGAAGTTCGGAGGAGAGCCTCAAAACCTGACATAGAAGTGCTAGCTTTCTCGGTGTAAGGAATGACATATCTATCAATAGACCCAAAGACAGAAAAAATGCTACAGACGGAAACTTAGTCGAGGGGTTGATACAAGATCTTGGCACGCTACCTCCCAACCTGCCCCTTTGTCAAGAAAAATGATAATGAAGTCTCAAGCTGATAAACATATAAACGAAACAGAACAATGTAAATAATACGGCACAGTTACAACATAATAACATACCTGTCAGTGGAAGAATGGAACCCAAAAATGAAGTGGAGAAAAGTCTACGTTTTATCTCATCTCAGGCTATGGGTCACCAAGGTAACTGCAGACGTGTCCTGTTGACTGGCTTCAGAAGGCAAGATGACTGAAAGACGTCTCCTGTTGACTGGCTTCAGAATGCAAGGTGACTGCAGACGTCTCCTGTTGACTGGCTTCAGAAGGCAAGATGACTGCTGACGTCTCCTGTTGACTGGCTTCAGAAGGCAAGATGACTGCAGACGCTTCCTATTAACTGGCTTCAAAAGGCAAAGTGACTGCAGACGTCTCCTGCTGACTGGCTTCAGAAGGCTGGAACACTGTCCTTTGACACACATGGGATGCTGCCCTTCTGAATTCTCTAGATCGAAGTACAGACTCAATTCGTCTAACGTAATTACATAAATGTTTCTTCAACGAACAATATAAAAACACTGACATTTCTCGTCCAACTTAATATGGTACAGTAATTACGCACACAGCAAAACAACACACCGATCCAACTTGGGAAGGTCTGCCCTGCATAATACACAGTAACAAGAACTGGAACAAATAACTGACACTTCTGTTGCTACTTGCTTCCACCACTTTGTAATTGTGCATACTTCGGCAGTTACAAAAGTCGGGTTTCTAGTCACCTAAAGTTCTCCGTACACGAGCCACTCCAGATCACCCATGTGGTGACACCAAACGCGGCTGCAACCGTCATATCATATTTATGAACACAGACGTTAGTGCAAGTCGGGCATTCATAATGGAGATCCAATACACACAGAAATATGTACATTGTTGTGGTCACCGATTGCAACAACATGGTAATTCGAAACCTAAGCTCGGCTCATACAGACAACAGCAGATAGAACTGCACTTGCTGGGGAAGCAAAGTGTGCTACTATCAAATATTCAAGAGTACACAACACGGCCTTCTCGTATAGAATGCAAGCCGTCCCAAGCGTCATTGCGGTCACTTGTAGACACAGAACAACTTCCAAGTAATACATACTTCGGCCTTTCGGTCAGAAAACAGTCCACTTGCCTAAATCAGCACTTTTAACAGGATATTGACTTGGGACTGAAAAGCATCGTTCCGACTCAACGACATTTCAGCTCCCCAAAACACGACTGACCACAATACGGTCAACGTTATGAAGGTAAACGTTCTGCGCGGTAGAAGAGATGTCAGCTAACTGAACACGGTTCACTTGTGTCTGCGGACCTTGTCCCGAGTTGCAAGCTCAGTTCACCTTTATATCGGGTCTGGGAGCAAAAACCCCCATGACTGAGTTCAGTCATGCCTAACTCCATACTGATTTTGACAATATCAAACATTTATTTATATATATTCTAATAGGGTAATTTTGCAGACCGCGGGGATGGGAGGTTGAAATACATAACTTATTCAAACATTAATTAAAGCTTAAAGAAAAACTGTTCGTATCTTTTTCGTGTCTATAAATGATGCGCAGAAAAAAAAAAAAAGAGCACTCTAACCTTTCGTGCATATCCTAAGAAACCATTCAGGAGGGTTAGTGTATAACTAAGTATCAGTTAAGTATTGCCAATCAGCTATACTAATTTACGTAAACTCGTTGATGAACCCCGGAAATTTCTAGGTTAACTTTTGCTATCTGGCATGCTGAAATAAGTGTATGCCTTAATAATGTTACGAATTCGGTAAGCATCTGAAGAGCTTCTCGATTTGCTGTCTTTATCCCTAAGTAGCTTTCAAAAGTTTAATACAGACAATGTTGCCCTGGGATTAGCCCCGTAAACTAATTCAGACGTGAGAAACCAGAGATTTGTCTGCAGCCGCAAACATAATCTCATCTGGATAATGAACTTGGAAAGGGGGGGGGGCGAGGAGGAGGAGAAGGGGAAGGATAAGATAAATAATACTAATTATGATAATAATAAGAGCAGGTTTTAAATCGTACATAATTATCTTGTCTGTGAACTGTCAAACCAGCAGAATAACAATTAAAGTGTTACATTGCTTTGGTTCTTACCCTACCACTAGGTTTGGCAGCGAGCTGCCGTCCATATCTTAGTCTCACGTGTGTTGTATTTCCTAATGCGAGTCTGTTGTTGCACAGTTGTGTCTTTAATAAACAAACAAACATGTACTGATCAGTACTCACAGAAAGAGGTAGAAGGATAGAAGGACACACTAGACAACATAAAAATCGAAAGCTGTACTTACCATGAAGGGAATCGAACCTGTTACTTCCAGATATCAACAACACCTCGATGCAGGAACAAGAAACATGACCAGCTAGATACCCCCCCCCCCCCCCTTTTCCTCCCCTACAAGAAAGGGTGTCATCATTAGCCGTGTCTATTGCAGCGTGAGCCGACAACTATAGAATACGGACAGGATTCGACTCCACCCGTTGGAATGGCGTCAAAGGTTACAGAAATGTATATTAACCAAGCATAGGTCTAGTAACCTCATCGAAGTGTGCACAAGTTTATACAGGGATTGTAGAAGTGTAGTTAGAATAAATCAGGGAACATCTCATCCTTTCACAGTGACATCTGGAGTAAGACAGGGGTGTGTCTTATCACCACTGCTGTTTATCACCTACATCGACAGTATATGCAAGAATGCCAAGCCCATGAATGAAGATCTTAGTAAGATCAACGAACTACTCTTTTCAGATGACCAGGCCTTGATAGCAGATACAACCATGAAATTGCAACAACATCTAACATCCATGAATGAAGAATGTAAAACAAATAATATGAGAATCAACACTGAAAAGACAGAAGTAATGTCAATAGGAAAAAAGAAGACAGATCTAAACATAGCAATAGAATACACAGACATTAAACAGGCATCTGAGTTTAAATATCTGGGAACTACATTTACAGAAGATGGGAAACTGGATAAAGAAATTGACATTAGATGCAGTAAAGCAAACCAAGTATTGGGACAGCTAGCCCCCCTCTTACAGCATAAGACAATCCCAATCAGCACAAAGAGACATCCTATTCAAAGCATATTTATTCCAACTCTGTGCTCCCAGTGCCAGACATGGTCACTCACAACAAACCAAAAAAGAAAATTAGTAACCACGGAAATGAGATGTCTGAGAAGGGCTGTAGGAGTGACCATAAGAGATAAGATCATGAATGAGATCATAAGAGAACAAGTCGGCACAGAACCAATTCTGGATTACATACAAAGACAGCTAGTGAAATGGTTTGCCCACTTAGAGAGAATGCAATGTGACACCATACCATACAAAGCATACATGGAAAGAGAAGAAGGACGCAGAGCACGGGGTAGACCAAGAACAAGATGGAAGGATAACATCAGAGAAACTCTACAACAGCACGATGTGCCTATAGTCGAGGCAGCCAGAAGAGCTAGAAACAGAACCTTATATCTCCCTCGACACCCACAGCGGTAAAAGAGGAAGTGAAGAAGAAGAAGAAGAAGAATAGGTCTAGTAAGAAAAACAGACACAATTATAAAAATATCGCACCGTAATGCTGTGCATCAGATCATGTCTGTGTATTTGCTTTTTTGTCTTCATCGTGCTTTCTGAGTAAATAAATATTATTTCCTCCTATTCTTCTTCTTCTTCGTTTTCTTCTTCCTTCTTCTTCTTCTTCTTCTTCTTCTTCTTATTTTTCTTCTTCTTCTTTTTCTCCTTTTTCTTCTTCCTTTTTCTTCTTCTCCTTCTTCTTTTTCTTCTTCTTCTTCTTCTTCTTCTTTTTTCTTCTTTTTTTTTTGTTTTTGTTTTTGACTTCATATATATAATATGCATATTATTACATGAATATAACATGCTTCATTAATGAAATACAACTGCTGTGTGAAAGATGGAAGTTTGGAAGGGCCGAATGTAAGACAGGCCTGCGTGCCTAATTTGTAACCCTTTGAAAATAAAGTTTGTTCGTTCGTTCGTTCGTTCTTCCTTCTTCTTCTTCTTCTTTTTCTTCTTCTTCTTCTTCCTTCTTCTTCTTCTTCTTCTTTTTCTTCTTCTTCTTCTTCATCATTTTCTTCTTTTTCTATTTCTTCTTCTTCTTCTTCTTCTTCTTTCTTCTTCTTCTTCTTCTGCTCCTCCTACTCATATCCTCTTTTCTGCTCCAGGTGTCGAGTCAGATATAAGGTTCTGTTTAAAATTAAATATTTGTTGTAATTAATTTGGATTAATGATTTCTTTTTCTTCTTTACAGAAATTATTCGCTACATTGGTAAGTACAACATGTATTCTCTAGCAACAATAAATCAGTTGATACTGGTCCCCGTTTGGGTTCCAGGGCCCCATTCTGGGGGGGGGGGGGGGGACGGGGAAAAGGGGGTGTATAGAGCAACTGCCCCCACAAGCTATATTGTAAATGACGACTAATTAGAGGCTGCAAGGTCAGAGTGCATCCACCTGTGAGTCAGGAACTAAATGTCTGCATTAAAATAAGCCAGATCTGTAAAACAGGGATGCACTCAAAACTCAAGTACTGGGACAGGACTAAAGTCTAGAAGTGGACAGACAATCAGGAATTTCTGCCGAGGTTACACACAGTAGACGCGAAGAAGAAGATATTGGTTGTTTGTTGTTGTTGTTGTTGCTGCTGTTGTTGCTGCTGTTGTTGTTGCTGTTGTTGTTGTTGCTGCTGTTGTTGTTGCTCACATTAACAATACTGAAGAGCTGATGAAGTCAGCAGGCAGGCACCACATGCTCTCTTTAATTTTCCTTTCTGAACCCTTGCTGAACAAACTTGCTTTTGCCAAACACTTGTCCCCTAGGGCGGGTGATCTTTGCCCAAGAAAACTTGAAATAACTAACCTGGATAATATCATGGAGCTTACTAAGTCTGCCTCCCCCACTCATCTGGTTATAGATTTCAGCCAGCAGAGACCATAGTTTGCACACACTGGTAGACAGACAGGGAAATGTGTTGCTGGTCTTGTGGTCGCATCTCGTACCCTGCATACCCAAGTGACCAGGATGGAGCCATACCCAAGTGACCAGGGTGGTGCCATACCCAAGTGACCAGAGTGGTGCCATACCCAAGTGACCAGAGTGGTGCCATACCCAAGTGACCAGAGTGGAGCCATACCCAAGTGACCAGAGTGGTGCCACACCCAAGTGACCAGGGTGGTGCCATACCCAAGTGACCAGGGTGGTGCCATACCCAATTGACCAGAGTGGTGCCATACCCAAGTGACCAGGGGGGTGCCATACCCAAGTGACCAGGGTGGTGCCATACCCAAGTGACCAGGATGGTGCCATACCCAAGTGACCAGGGTGGTGCCATACCCAAGTGACCAGGATGGTGCCATACCCAAGTGACCAGGATGGTGCCATACCCAAGTGACCAGGATGGTGCCATACCCAAGTGACCAGGATGGTGCCATACCCAAGTGACCAGGGTGGTGCCATACCCAAGTGACCAGGATGGTGCCATACCCAAGTGACCAGGATGGTGCCATACCCAAGTGACCAGGATGGTGCCATACCCAAGTGACCAGGATGGTGCCATACCCAAGTGACCAGGATGGTGCCATACCCAAGTGACCAGGGTGGTGCCATACCCAAGTGACCAGGATGGTGCCATACCCAAGTGACCAGGATGGTGCCATACACAAGTGACCAGGATGGTGCCATACCGAAGTGACCAGGGTGGTGCCATACCCAAGTGACCAGGGTGGTGCCATACCCAAGTGACCAGGATGGTGCCATACCCAAGTGACCCTGGTGGTGCCATACCCAAGTGACCAGGATGGTGCCATACCCAAGTGACCAGGATGGTGCCATACCCAAGTGACCAGGATGGTGCCATACCTAAGTGACCAGGATGGTGCCATACCCAAGTGACCAGGATGGTGCCATACCCAAGTGACCAGGATGGTGCCATACCCAAGTGACCAGGGTGGTGCCATACCCAAGTGACCAGGATGGTGCCATACCCAAGTGACCAGGATGGTGCCATACCCAAGTGACCAGGGTGGTGCCATACCCAAGTGACCAGGATGGTGCCATACCCAAGTGACAGGATGGTAGTTATCTAAGCTGATCCTATGGTGATGCTGACCACAAGCATTACTATTCCCAACCCCCACACAATGTAAGGGGTTAAAACTGAGGCACCCATTCCCAACCCCCACACAATGTGAGGGGCTTAAACTGAGGCACCCATTCCCAACCCCCACACAATGTAAGGGGCTTAAACTGAGGCACCCATTCCCAACCCCCACACAATGTAAGGGGCTTAAACTGAGGCACCCATTCCCAACCCCCACACAATGTAAGGGGTTAAAACTGAGGCACCCATTCCCAACCCCCACACAATGTAAGTGGCTTAAACTGAGGCACCCATTCCCAACCCCCACACAATGTAAGGGGCTTAAACTGAGGCACCCATTCCCAACCCCCACACAATGTAAGGGGTATTAGCAACCCAACATCCCCAACCATATAAAGATATACACTTCATATTATTTCAAATTTACCAGAAAGCTTACCTAGGTATGTAGGCTTCCCCCCCCCCCCCCCCCCCCCCCCCCCCCCCCCCACCCACCCTCCCATTTTGTATCCACACCTCTAAGATTTTAGTTTCCCAGATTAACAACTCAAAGATCCCAGTTTTACATGTACAATTCTAGTAAACCCCATTCACCCTAAAGCATATATTCTTGGGCCCCTGCATATTACAAATTAATCCGAAGTCTGGACTGGGCAGGCAGGGAGCATTCAGTGTATTATTTTGTCACTATTAAACATTTAAACAATGTTTTGGTACATTTTATAATCCTCGTGTATATTTATTGTTGAACAAAATAATAAAGTTTTCTTTAAAACAAAAGTTTCCATAGATTTTACTTTTCTACAATAAAGTCTTTTGGATATTTGGTGTGAGTCAGTTCTGTGAAGGCTCTATGGACAGTGCAAAAGAACAGATGTGAAATTCATACACTGAAAGACTAATTAGTCGAATAAGAGGAAGGCAAAGAAGGATCTGGAATGACAACATCAAGAAATGGACAGGACTTAGTTATCAAACACTTATTCATCAAGCAGGAGACACAGAAAGATGGTGGGTTTTAGGTGTTAGTACTTCCATCAGTACACTTCCACGACCCTGAAGGGTCAAGGGTTAAGGGTTATGTTATGTTATGTATGTTATGAGTAGAGGTCCTGGAAAATGTTCAACACTGAAGGGACAACAGAAGTGGGCTTTTAATCAGGTATCAGCCGGTACTATTAGCTTGTCAACTATTTGTTGGTTACTGAATAAGGGGACGGAGCATGTATGGGAATGTCTCTAGTGTAGTGATGTGAATTCTTTACTGATTCATTCATTTAGTAATGTTTTTCGTTTTCATTTTAAATATTACTGGCATGTCCCATATTAAGCTGAAAATGTTAGTGGGATGTCCCATTTAAAGCCTAAAACATTAGTGGGTTGTCCCATTTAAAGCTCAAAACATTAGTGGGTTGTCCCATTTAAAGCTCAAAACATTAGTGGGTTGTCCCATTTAAAGCTCAAAACATTAGTGGGTTGTCCCATTTCCAGGTCAAGATATCATGGTCAACCTCACACCACAGCCTTCATGGAGATTTGTATCTATGTGATCTAGAAACTACTGACAGAGACAGCGAAAAGAAGAAGAAGAAGCAGCAGCCGTCACTTCTTCTTCTTCTTCTTCTTGTGTGTTGAGGGAGATATAAGATTCTGTTTCTAGCTCTTCTGGCCGCCTCGACCATAGGCACATCGTGCTGTTGTAGAGTTTCTCTGATGTTATCCTTCCATCTTGTTCGTGGTCTACCACGTGCTCTACGTCCTTCTTCTCTTTCCATGTATGCAATGGATTTATTATCGCTACAGAAAACACAATGAGCTATCACTGTCAGTGTCAAATTCACAACTGGAGTCTAGAAAAACTACTATATTTCTTTCTTTGTTGAAGTAAGTGGGCAGGTCTGAGAGAAACAGGCCATTAGTAAGTGATCAAAGCAAGGAAAGTATGCCACAGTAATGAGCGAAATCAGGTCACGTGAATCACGCGACAGGTGGGGGCGCGAGATGGATAATAATGATGTATTATTTACTATTTTATTTTTTTTAAATTTTATTGAAAAAAAAATCATATGAATGTGTAAATAAATTAGTCAACAAAAGTATCCTAAAATATGCATCTCTTCTTCTTCTTCTTCTTCTGCGTTCGACATCAGTCATGCAAAACATTGAGTCCCGTTTCGGTCACAAATAGGATTGTGCGTTTAAGGTCGCCACTGGCGCCCCATAGCTTCTCTTGCAATGTGGCTCCCTTGGGCCAGATCCACAGTCTTTGCTGGGAGAGGTTAGGAAAATATGCATCAAACACTTTGGTAAAGTCAATGACCTTTCTCTACAACTTCAGCCATATTGGGCATATAGGACTCGATCTATATTTTATAAACCAATCTATACTGGGTGGATGATGTTGTCAGCATTAACCTGGTGGCCTTTATTTCCCAGGACTATAGTTGGTTCCCACTCAAGGTTGTGTCAACCTGGGAGTCAAGGTAATTTAAAAGAAGAAAAAAAGAAGGTCCGGCTCCGTTAGTACCCGAACCCACAAGCTTCAAATCGGCAGGCAAGCTTCTACCCACGACACCATGGTGGCTCTCTTTGAACACATTACAAAAACAGTTCAACAAAACTAAGTTGACAAATTATGGACAGTGATAACAGAAGCTAGAAGTACAGACATATAACCTCCAGTCAAACAAATGAACAGGCAGAAGAATTGCTTTTGTCAAAGTCTGCTCTTGTCTTGTAATGTTTATTACTATTTTAAAACCGCACACAGATGAAATTCCCAGGTTCAGTATTCAACAGTATTGGAAACTGCTGTCACAAAGCCAGAAGACTTACCACAGCATGAGGGACTGCTGTCACAGAGCCAGAAGACTTACCACAGCATGAGGGACTGCTGTCACAGAGCCAGAAGACTTACCACAGCATGAGGGACTGCTGTCACAGAGCCAGAACTTACCACAGCAACAGTCAAAACTCTCACTACTGTCTGTATTTACCTTCTAGGCATGCTGCCATTCTAACACACATGTCAAATAAAGCAGTTAATTAAGGGAGTTTCCTTAGAAGTAGGAAAGGATCTATCTGAGAGGTGAGGAACCAATAGTCTGCATAGAAATAAGCTATATCTGTAAAACAGACATGCATGCAAAAACTGGGTTCTTCAACAAGACAAAAGTCCAGAAATGATAGCCTTCTGGAGAAGTTACAGCAGGTGAACACTCAGAAGAAGACAAAGAAGAAGCTCTCGCTGATCTTGACAACTTTCCTGGGGATCAGTCTTCCAGACCATCCAGGGTTGAGTACTCGTGATCGTTCATTTGGTCCAGGTCCACGTACTCCACCTCGGCCTCGAGAAGCTGCTCCAGCTCCTGACACAGCTGGACAAAGGTGGGTCGTGAATTGGGGTCCTCTCTCCAACAGCTGTAGACAATGTTGTTCCTGGAAGCAAAGCAAAAAAGAAAAAAAAGAACAGTGACTTTATAACACCTATTATTGTGATACCTAACAGTAAACTAGACTGTCTTTGCAGTGGAACCCACAGGGGCAAAGAAATAAATGCAGACTAAAAGACATGAAGAAGGGAGCTAGAGACTGAATTTAAAAGAGTGGGGAGAATGTGGGGAGAACATGTGGTGAGCTGCATACCATAAGAAAGAATCACTTGGCTTGACGTGGTTGAGGGCTGTTTAACTGTGTTAGAGCAATGTCATTTTATCATTTGCTATTGTTGTCAGAACACTGTTTAATTATGTTAGAACAATGTCATTTTATCATTTGCTATTGTTGTCAGAACACTGTTTAATTATGTTAGAACAATGTCATTTTATCATTTGCTATTGTTGTCAGAACACTGTTTAATTATGTTAAAACAATGTCATTTTATCATTTGCTATTGTTGTCAGAACACTGTTTAATTATGTTAGAACAATGTCATTTTATCATTTGCTATTGTTGTCAGAACACTGTTTAATTATGTTAGAACAATGTTATTTTATCATTTTGTTGTTGTTGTTGTTGTTAGAACACTGTTTAATTATGTTAGAACAATGTCATTTTATCATTTTATTGTTGTTGTTAGAACACTATTTAATTGTATTATAACACTCTGGTTTAACCATTTTGTTGTTGTTGTTAGAAAAGTGACTAATTGTTCAGGACATTGTCATCCCTTCATTTTGCGATTGCTTCACTTGAAGCTAACTGTTTAATTTCCAATGTTTGTTGTCTCTTTTAAATCTATGGGGAGCCGTTGTGTTGTAGTGGCTAGATGCTAGCCTGCAGACTGGAAGCTCTTGGGCTCAAATCCAAATGAAGTCAGATTTTTCTTGGGTGGATACCGAGTAAAGTTCCGGGAAGTAAAGGCGGCTGGCGTGATTTTGACCACAACATCAGCTGAGCACTGATTGGCCTATGAAATACAGCTATAGCATTATATGCCCACCCCGTGTGGGTTCCGGGGCCCCATTGTAGGGGAAAACAAGAATAGACCCACTGCCTCCCCAAAAGGATGTCGTAAGAGCCATCTAATTGGGGAGCTTCCTTTGAAGTCGGAGTTCATCTGCCGGAGAGGCAAGGAACCAACAGTCTGTATTCAAGAGAATCTGTAAAACTGATGCACACGCAACACTCAGGTTCTGGAGCAGGATTGCAGTTCAGTAGTGGACGAGCAACCAGAAATTTCCGCCAGAGTGTACAGCTGGTGAACGCAAAGAAATAAGAAGAGATTGTATGCCCAATACACAAGAAAGCGTGAAAAAGGGTCTTTTATTTTTTAAATACTTGATTCCCAAGGTCCATTAGAGTGACTTTTGTTTGAGTGGCTCAGTTAGATTGAAATATCTCCTTCAGACTCTGGAGTATTTCTGCTCATTCCACCAAGGATCTGCAGGTAACAAGCTTCCTAACATGCTAGCCTCTACGCGCGCAGGCTAAAGACCGAACTTTGCACCAGACAGCTCTGTAGCTGTTGTCCTTCACAACTAGAGTTCAATCCTTGAGATCCCTACCATTGTAAATTATGCCAATTATTCTCAGAAAACTTTAAAATATATACACCCTTAAAAGGGCTGCAATAAGTTTGAATACATGACTGAGTTAAGTTGAGTTGATTCAAGAACTGACATCACAGCACTCGGGGCATTCCCACAAGCTCTCCATCCCCATCTTCAGCAGCTAGTGAAGAGTTCCAGTACTAATGGTGCCAGTAGCATTCTGATAAAACGTCCATCTTGTCCTTTATCTGAGCCTCGAGCATCTGCCAGAACCTGTCGTCACTCCCCCCTGCATCAATCTCAGCAGACTGGTGATCCATCTGCTCCTCCAAACTGTACACGCTATCCTACAAGGTACTAACTATGCCTGCCTTATCATGCATCAGTATTCTATCAAGTTATGCAGAGCCAGCCAGTCTGTCCCCCTGTTCATTTCCCAACACACCGGAAATACATGACTGAGATAATATATTCAAAATAATGTTAATAATGTTACAAAATTTCTGGGTAAATAAAATTTTCAAATATATGAAAAGAAAAACTGCATTAAAAAAATACTGAAAAGACATTGCATTTGTGAACAAAAATAGGAATCTTTTGAGGCCCCTTCATAATGTGAGGCCCGAAGATGAAGCTTATTTAGATTAACATAGATGCGGCACTGGTGTTGACAAATTAACAGGGTAATACTCTTGTAGCAATGTTATATCAAGTCACGCGAGGGTAATTCAGCCCGTAGACAATTTGAATGCCACCATATAAATCAGACTTTATAACAGTATCATCATTATTGTCAGGTTAGTGTAGGCTATCACATTTCGTAATATCACATGATCACCAAAATCTTGAATGAATTCAATGTTTTTGACAAGCCTGTTCCATCCGGCCAGGCCTTCTACGATTTTTATCTCTGTCTTCATCTTTCTCTATTTCTGTCAATATTTCTAGTTGTTACCAAGTTTTCGAGTCCACTCCTTCTCATAATAATGACTGTCGCTGTCTTACTTACGAATTTCCTCTGTCTTGATGAACACTGCTTTGTTTGTTTCTCTATCTTTTCATGATTTTCTTTGCATACTTCTCACAAACCACATCTCTGCTGAGGGTAAATACAGCACAAACTTTTTTAATTAGAATAGCAGTGTGATGGTTTTCCCTTGTCTTTCAAATACATGTATGAGACTTGCTACAAAACTTTCTGTACAAATGTACATGCACATTTACAACAGGAGAACTCTGCTTACACAATGGTTGCGGAATGAGGCGGACAAACAAGTAGATCCCTTTCTCTGATCTTTTCCAGGACTGTGTTCGCATCCAAGCCTGGGTAGGGAGTGGATCCTAAGTGAGGACAATTAATACGGTTAAAAAGAACACTCTATAGAAACTAATAAATGTGTATGCATCATTACAAGGTGCGCACTCAGTGGTACAACTGGAAAGAACAACAACAAAAACAACAATAAAATAAAACTATGAGTTGAGCCAGGTTTGGCTTGAAAGACGAATCAACATCATGGCACAAGGGTAGTAACCCATAAGTGCTCCATTCTACTTCTAACTCAAGTTTGAGTCTGAAGTGCACGAACTCTGTAGCACCGGCGAGGATCCTGAAATATTTTGAGCAGATTTTTTATTCCAAACTTTGCCCGGGCAGCCCGGTTAGGCTACTCTGATTTTCTATTGCCAATTTTATTTTTTGTACATGGGCAACAATACAAACGGGCGTCCAATCTTGCTACCCAGTTATTTTTTAAAAACAGCCAGCCCTCGACAGGAACAGAACCCATGACCTTGCAATCCGCATCCAAGCGTCTAGCCGCTAGAACACTGTGGCTCCTAACTAATTACCAAACAATGTGAATTGCAGTAATTATTTCCCTAGCATGCATGCACACACACTCACAATATGTATTCTTTGGAAGTCGGAGTGCATCAGCCTGGGGAACACAAAAAACAGATGCACACAAAAAAGCCAGATATAAAAAAAGGATAAACTCGAAAAACTCAAGTCCAGGAACAAAGCCAAAATCCAGAAATGGATGTAGAACCAGGACCTTCCACCAGCAGGTGAATCCAAACACAGACAACAAATATATTACCCAATGTGATGAGTTCCCAAAGTAGCACTCCATATGACCAGACGTCAGACTTTTCTGTGAACTGATTGTAGAACAAAGACTCAGGAGACATCCATCGAATAGGCAGTAGTCCCTGGAACACAGCAAAAGACAGTACAGGAAGTTGTTTATTTTTTTTTCTGCTCTTTGTTTGTCAGTAAACGAAGTGTAGCGTTGTCGGTTTTCTGTTTTAGGCTTCTTTAAATCCAACACAATATTCCTTGTTTGTATTCTGTTGTATTCTTGTTTTTTTGACGGATCAATATTATGGCACACTGATTTAACCCATAAGTGCTCTGTTCTACTTCTAACTTAAGCCTCAGTCAAAAGAAGCTCAGCACAGTGCACCAACTCCCTTGCACTGGCGAGGATCCTGAAATACTTTGGGTAGATTTTAAACTCCAAATTTTGCCTGGGCAGCACCTTAGGCCACTCTTTTCAATTTCCAACTGCCAAGGGGTTTTGTTTGTGCACAAGAATACACATGCGCGTCCGATCTCACTACCCAGAGACCAGGGGAGTTACTAAAGTCCACGAGAAAAAATCTCAGCCTTTACCGGAGCTTGAACTGGGGACCTCCAGAACTTGAGGTGGACACCATAAATCGAGACCACTCTACTTCTTCCCCTTCTTTTCCTCTATTCACCTTTTTTCACCTTCTTATCCCTTTTCTTTTTCTCATGGGATCACTGCAAAGGTGTAGTCCTGGGAAGTAAAGGTGGCTGGCCTGATGCTGACATCACCCACCAAGTACTGATCCGTCTATAAAATATACGTCTAGCCCTACATGCACAATACGCGTAAGGGTGTGAAAAACATCCTTTACTTTCTCTTTACTTATCATTGTAAAGGTAAACTATTTAGCAGGAAATGTTAACATTAAACATCTGATCCGAACTTAAACATGAAATGGTTTTTATCCTTTATGTAGACCTTGCTGGCCCAGTGGCATGCAAACTTTCTTGCTGGTCTGCTGATTTTGTGTTCGAATCTCATCATGACAAACTGACTTCTATGCTCTGGGTGTGCCAGTCCAAAACAGTTCAAGTAAATGCTCTTGGAAATAAAGTCACCTAAATACCATTTAAAGTATCACTCACTGAATGCTGAATCCATCATCATCAAGTGCCCTACCAGCTGGCGTAGGCATTCATGCATCTCCACAGATCTCGGTCTTTGGTGTTCTGGATCAATTCTACGGATGATATTCCTCCATGCCACTGTCTTAAGGGGTCACTACACTGCATTTTTTCCAATTTATGACAAAAATTTCACTTTTTCAATGTGTTCTTTTTTGTGAAGTTCGGCATTTGTAGAATAGATGACAACAAAATGTATGTCCTTTGTAAACAATTTAGCATTGAAAAGCTAATACTAACGACACCACCTCATGCACTTTTTTAAGATTAAAAAAAGTCTAAAAGTCAGTTTTCTCAAATCTCTATATTTCAGTTTGCTGTGTGTGTGAAATCCTTAAATCTAAGCTAATGTAAGGAGTAGAAACATGAAATTTTGTATGCATACTCCATAAACAATATTATAAGGACTGGTCTATCTAAAAGTAGATTTTTGAAAGTTTTTGTTTTTTAAAATTTGATTATTGTCTTATGCTGCTAGATTTTTTGACTTTTTCAATAAACCTAAATTTTAAAATTCTAAGAAAAATATTTACAAACATGTTTAAAGTAAATAAACTAGACCTGTACCTCTAAAAAAGATAAATAGTGATGAATTTATGATCTATTGTTGAATAACTATGTTTGTTTATAAAATTTTAGGATTCTAAGTACATATTGTTTTTTTTTACAAGATGGCGGCTATTGGGATGACAGCTATGATTTTTTTAACACTTAAAGTATACAACTGTAATAACATGTATCCCTACAAATGATCATTATAAAATAACTGCTCTAACTCTGTAAATTAAAAAAAAAAAATTTTTGGTGTAGTGACCCCTTAAACCAACCACCACCAACTCTCTTGGTCTGCCTCTGCCTCTTCTACCAGTGATCTTTTAAGTCGTCGCGATATTTCCCAGTGCTTCTATTCTCACCACATGATGCTAAATGGTTCATTAAAAAAAGACAAGCACCACATACAGATTATATCCAGTGGCGAAAATGGTCAGTTTGCATGTGGAGAGAGTATCACTTTAAACTGTCCTCTGCGTAGCTTCGCTGTTGAGAGTAGGCATGCACAGCTAGCATTTACTAGTAACTGGTAGCTTTCACACATGTAAAACAAGTGGTGCAATTTGCAATAAACAGTGAGCAATAATAATAAGTAGTAAAATAACACACTGTAATTTTTTTTTTTTGTAACTTACATTTGTTTTTCTTTATTTGTAGCTTACTTTTTTCTTCTTTATTTTTAACTTACCTTTCTCGCCCTTTTTTATGACTTACCTTTCTTGTCCTTTCATAGACATCACCCTGGCCAATTTTTCTGGCCAAACCAAAGTCGGAAATTTTGACAATGTGGCGATCAAAGAGGAGGACATTCCTAGCAGCAACATCACGGTGAACAATCTGCCAACAGCAGTGGAAGGAGAAATATTTTAAACTTTACATACCAAAATGTCGTAGCTAATATGTACACAAAAAAAGTTGCTTTTTTTTTCTTGTTACCTCATGTCTGATGCATAAATAAAAGTAATACTTAATACATAGAAACCAGAGTTATGCAACTTGGACTCAAGTGTGACTTAAATCGCATAATTAAACTGCTGTGACTCGAATTATTTGGAGTTTCATCCAGTGAAATGGGACTCGACTTGCGATGGTAGCTTCAACGACTTGGTACAACCATTCTTCATGGCCGCCACTGTGAGGTTTGGTGATCATCACATTTTAAAACGTCTGAATATAAAACAGGACAAATTAAATTCTGTTTTCTATTCATCAAGCTTTTGAGTTCTTAAAACTTTCATATATAGTTGGTGAGTTTTTCTCACTGCCATTTTTGATTTTGAAAATTCCCTATGGAAGTGTACTAAGTAAAGCTAAATTTTTTAACATTTCTGAACATGTTTAAATGCTTCATTCATGTATGTATTCATTTAATACTTCTTTTATAATCAATCAATCAATCAATCAATCAATCAATCAATCAATCAATCAATCAATCAATCAATCAGGTGTTCTCTCCATAATGAAAGTTTGCTGCAATAAATCTCCCACATTCTCTGTCTCCTGTCTTTGTTGTACACTCTCTCAGACTGCTGTTGGTCTATCTCCTAATGTTGTCCTCCCACTTGTACTATTGCCTACATCTTGCTCTGTAGCCCTCAAACTTTCCCTCAAGTATGGCTTCTAAAGGTGTACTGTGTCTTTTAATGCAGCCAAAATATTTCAACTGTCTCTTTTTGTTGTTGTTGTAAATTTAAAAAAAAAAAATTTATTTCAATAATTGTCTTTTTATTTGCAGACTTTTCAGAACCTCTGTATTGGATTGTGTTTGTTTTCTTGAAATACAACTATTTGTCTGTATATTCACATTTCCATGTATACTTTAAAAAAAAAAGACTTTTTTCCACGCCTTCAGGTGTATTGGGCATATAGGGCTAGATGTATATTTTATAGATCAATCAGCACTTAGTGGCCAATGTGGTCAGCATTACATCAGCCACCTTTACTTACCAGGTCTGCACCTGTTACTTACTCGAGGCTGGGTCAACCTGGCAGCCAAGGTCATTTTTTGAGAAAAGTCTGGCTCTGCCAGGAAGCGAACCCATGACCTTCAATCTGCATGCGAGTATCTTTTACTTTGATGATAACAGTTAAAAATGCTATATGGGTTCACTGGGATGACCTTAACCCTGTATGGGTTCACTGAGACAACCTACACCCTGTATGGGTTCTCTAAGACAACCTTTACCCTGTATGGGCTCACTGATATGACCTTTACCCTGTATGGGTTCACTGAGACGACCTTTACCCTGAGATAAACTTACCCTGTTCCTGATCAGATGCTCCAGACCACGACAGATCTGCAAGGCGAAGGACAACAGGTCACGTGATGTAATCAAATTATCCTCTTCTTCTGAATACTGTGTCTCACCAGGGACTCTGTTTGGACATACAGACAACATCATTACAACAGGCAGGTAGACAGACAGATAGAAGATAGATGGATATGATCATGGACATACAGACAACATCATTACAACAGGCAGGTAGACAAACAGATAGAAGATAGATGGATATGATCATGGACATACAGACAACATCATTACAACAGGCAGATAGACAAACAGATAGAAGATAGATGGATATGATCATGGACATACAGACAACATCATTACAACAGGCAGATAGACAGACAGATAGAAAAATGACAGACATGATCATGGGCATACAGACAACATCATTACAACAGGCAGATAGACAGACAGACATGATGTGGGCATACAAACAACATCAATACAACAGGCAGATAGACAGAAAGATAGACAGAGAGACATGATCATGTGCATACAGACAAAAGGCAGATATATAAACAGACAGATAGACAGACAGGATTTTTGGTATATTTTCCATTGAGGAATCTTAGGTAAGGATCTTGGTTCTTCTTAGTCTGACTGGTTGTGAACTCGTTATGTAAAGTTCTAGTTGTTCGTCCACGTCTGGAGTTTTTCTTATTCCACATGTAAATCCGTTTGCACATCTGGCTTATTTGAACACACACTGTTGGCCTCTCACCTTTCAGACAGATGAAATCTAACTTCAAAGGAGACAAATACCCCTAACTGTTTGCAGTCTATGGTATGCTTGCTAGGGGGGCTGTTGGTCAATTCCCTCACCATCCCCCCTCCCCCAACCCTCACCATCCCCCCTCCCCCAACCCTCACCATCCCCCCTCCCCCAACCCTCACCTCCAAATGCGGCTGTGGAACACACACAATGTAGAAGAGCAAGTAGCTGAAGAAAAATATACAGATGATGACCTTGATGATGATGTCTTCATATGTTTGCATACACACATGCATGTGTGTTTGTGTGTTTAAGACATAACACTAGTCTTGCAAGTCACAGTCACCATGGGTTGTAAATCCCATGCCCTCTCATAGTGCAATATAACACTGTCATCTGAAAAGACGGTAAGGTGCCAATTATGAAATTATTAAGACATAACACAGAGAAAACTTAATCTTTACGCATAAATGTTGCCCTCAAACTTGTCTTTCTTGTTGGCTGTACCATACATGGCGCAGGCGGCCGAGGCGTAATGCCGTTCCCTCTTGACACCGTAGGCGCTGAAGGCGGCGTTGGCGTAGTTCCTCTCCATGCGATGCTCCAGGAGGTACTTGCGCAGGTCGCCATGTTTGGCATACTCCAGAATCATCAGATATGGATCTGGCAGAGGTCAAATGCCATGGGTCATCAGTGGTTCTCAGCTTAGTGTACAACTGTCTCTAAGTTTCTATATTACATTTTACAGTTTTCTTTCTGCCGCAAGCATGCCTACTCACATGCACATGTGCAAATTTACACAATGGCATACTCATACAAAGACCCGCACCAGCTGAAGGGCCATGCTGCTGACGTCACCAAACCGGGCTAATGATACGTTAATGCAGCAATTCTCAAATTGGATACTGCAAGCAAATGTCAGGGGTACTGCGGCAATAATCCCCCATTTTTCCATAACTGCTTGACACTAAATTTGCACTGTTTTCTTTTTCTTCATATTTTAAGTATTCAAACCTCTCTAAGGGTACGTTTGCCGCAAAATTTCTTTTTGCCTGATGAAAACTGTTTAAGAAATGCTGCGTTTACCTATCGTTAGCCCGGTTTCGTGATGTCAGCAGCATGGCTCGTCAGCTGGAGCCGGTCTTGCCCGTACATTCAAGCATAAACTCAAGCACACATGTACGTAACAATTTGCAAAGTAAAGGACCATATTAAAGATTCACAAACAAATCATGATTTAATAGGCAAAGCATTCATATTAAACACAAGCAGTCTGATATGAAAGACAGGATGGTGTTAATGGAAAAAGATGTGCAGGGAGAGAATGAGATAGAAGGGGGGGGGAGGGAAGAGAGAGAGAGAGAGAGAGAGAGGGAAGAAGAGAGAGAGAGAGAGCGGGAGAGAGAGAGAGGGAGGAGGAGGAGGAAGGTAGGAAGGAAACAAAAGCAAATTATATGATTAAGTTGGAGCAAAAATGAACAAATTCACTGACAGCCAGATAAAAAGCATGCAGATACATAACTTTAAGGGTATTATAAACAAAAGCGAAGATAACACAGTCAAGGCAAACACATCTGGTTTGGGACCCCAATTTTAAATTTCCTAGGCTTCAACACCCCAATGTTGAGGTCTACATTTTGTAATAATAATCATAGCAACAACAACAACAACAATAGAAATAATTTACGGCCCTGTGGCATAGAAGTAATGGCCATTTATCTAGGTTAAATTGCCATGATTGGTGTTTGAGAAAAAGGCAGTTCTTTATGCCTTCAGACAGTGGTTTGAGTGTCGGACCATGAAAGAAATTGAGCCCTCACAACTGATCATTCCCAGAGGCAGCACAGAAGACATTGCAACCCAAATGTATCTTTGAGACTGTACAATTTTAATCTGCAAAATAATAATAATAATAATATTTATAATAATACAAATTCAAAAAAAAAACTTGTAAAAGAAATTTATAAAGTAAAGGTCCCTTTTCCACGCCTTTAGGCGTATAGGGCATATAGGGCTAGACCTAAAATGATTTTTAAACCAATCGACACAAGATGGGTGATGTGATCAGCATCACTCCGGCCGCCTTTACCTCCTGGGACTGCACACGGCACCCACTCAAGAATGGGTCGACCTGGGAGTCAAGGTCATTTTTGAAAAAAGTCTGGCTCCAACAGGGAGCGAACCCCTGACCTTCCGATCCGCATGATGAGCGTCTAGCCTCTATGCTATGACGACTCCTTGTAGAAGTATTACTAAAGGTTATTGAGATAACGATGGCAATGAGGGGGATGAAGAAAAAAGGATGTCCTACCATGAGCAGTGCAGCTGGCATAGAGAGTGATGATGTTCACATGCGGCGGGATGGTCTGCATCAATGCCAGCTCACACAGAAAGTCGGCCTTCAGCTCCTCGTTTGACTTGTCTGAAACTGGAATCATGCATGTAATGAGAAGTGTACGTTCACAGAGATATTCCATTCAAACAACTACAGTTCTCAGAGTCATTTTGCTGTGACTCTCCTGTGACCTCACTGTGTGTAAGGCACAAGACGATTACCATTTCAGGGACAGACCAGAACAAGTCATTATTCTACTCCTTAGAACAGGATACAATGGACTTCGCAGCCACATGTACACAAAACTTCAAATTGGGAAATCAGACATTGTGTACCTGTGGAAAAGCACCTGAGGCAACAGATCACGTCCTCCAAGACTGTCCCAAATGCAACACTTCAAGTCAAAACTTTTGGCTAAGAGAAATATCGGCGGGAGTCAAACTTCAAGGCTCACTTAGTGTATTACAAAAGACAGTGAAGTTTATACAAGAGACAACATTGCAGATATAGATAATCTATTTCAAGCGGACGAAAGAAGAAGAAAAAGCACTGTGTGTAAAATGTGTGGTGGTCAACGGGCATTATCACAGTTGATATACCGATTGAAACTCCCTGTTACAGTAGGAAATGAGTTTCCTGTTCCATATTTCCCATCTGAAAGATGAATATTTGAAAGGTCTGAATGTAACACAGGCCTGCGTGCCCAATTTTTAACTATTTGGAAATAAAGTTTGTTCATTCTGTCTGTATAACCATCCATCCATTCATCCACCTATCTATCCATCCATCCAACCACCCACCCACCCATCGATACATCCATCCATCCCTCCATTCATCCGTCTGTCCCTCCATCCGTTTGTCTGTCTGGTGTGTCTGTGTTCCATCTGTGATTGTGTGTATGCCTGTTTATGTTGTGTGTGTGTGTGTGTGTCATCAATGTGTGTGCCTTTGGGTGTGTAATGATGGTGTGTATGTGTGTATGCTTGTGAGTGTGTCTGTGATGTGTAAGTAATTCTGCATGTATATTTGAAGGAATGCATCTATCATCCATGGCTTTCTATTTTTAATTTACATTTATACAGTGAATTTTGACATATGAACATCATATGCTTGATATATCAAGTGCATCTGCCTTATGAAAGATAAATGCTTGGAAGAGCTGAATGTAAGACAGACTTGCATGCTCAATTTGTAACCCTTTGGAAATAAAGTTTGTTTGTTCATTGGTTTCTAGTAGTATTCTGAAGACTATAGTCTGTTTTGGAAAATTCTCCAAACATTAACAAGACTTGAGTTTGCTTTCGACAATTCTCCATGTATCATCAAGGCTTGAGACTTTTCCAAAATTCTCTGAGTATTACCAAGACCTAGCATTTTTTTTTTCTGTTTAGCGACCACATCAAGCGAGATTTCGGGAAATCCCATATTATAGGGGGGTTAGGGTTAGTAGTAGTTGCCATTCCTTTAAAATTAACTCTAACCCTAACCTCCCTTTTATATCGGATGTCCCTAAACCTCGCTTGATGTGGTTGCTAAACAGTAAAGAACCTACTTGTCTCTGCCTTCAATATTTTTTTAGGTGCAACGAATACGTAACACCCTAACTGTTCATGTGTGTTGTCGTAGGGCGAAAGTAAGCTGTTTTGCCTTGAGTCTAATAAAATCTCCTAATAGAAAAATTGTTAAGTAATGTTAATCTAAACCAGTCGGAGCTGTTAGGATGTAGACAATTTTGACTTCAGCCCTATAACTTGTTCATCCTTACTTAGGGTCATCTTCACGGCCACCGTGGCCCAGTTCCTTGACATTGGCCCCTTTTTCTTCTGCAGCAGGTTCAAGGCCTCTGCCATGACAACCGTCCCAAACGTCCCCTTGCCGATAGTGTCCAGAAACCGGATGTGTTTCCTTGGAAACTCCTCCAGCTCACTCTTCTCCTGTAAATTAGATCAAAAGTAATATCAGTTTTACTGGCATTAGAGAATTGGGGCGGGGGGGGGGGGGGAGGAGTAATCAAGGCTTAGAAACCATATTATTAGCTGGTCTTGGCTTCAATGGATGCTAAAATCGCCGGAAATAAGGACAGTCTTGTCATGTGAGGGGATCGGTGATCCGCGAAATAATGTCTCATTCGCATATTAGTTACTATAAAAATCCTCAGCGTGACTGCTGCCAACTTATGTTATGTGTTTTATCACAATCAATGTTACTACACATCGGGCATTCCCATGCGTGCTCAGTCCTACAATGCAGCAGTCACCCCAAAGTACCTCTACTAATTGTTCCCATGCGATGTCTCCTTTGTCAGGCTCTAAGGCAACATAGACGTGCTTCACAGTGTCCCCCCCCCCCCCTTCCACCAAGGAGGATGGCCATATCAATACAAAGATTAAACAGCAATAAAAGTCTTTGGTTAAGCATCAGCAAGGAGATCAAAACTACAATTCTGAGAGCATGCATCATCCCTGTAGCAACATACGCATGTGAGTCGTGAACTATCTCCCAGTCCTTAAGAAAGAGAATGGTGGCTTTTGAGCTGAAATGCTACAGAAAGATTACCATCGACAAAGAAGAGAAGAAATACTGACATTTCAAAAGATCCGGACATCAAGGAAAATTGGCTAATAAACAGCATCTTGACTCGAAAGTTGAAATACTTTGGTCTTATCAAACGCCATGGCGGACTGGCAACAAATAATACAGAAGGCATGTGTACAGGAAGGAGGGGCAGAGGCCGACCAACATAAAGATGAGCACAAGATGTTTGTTTGTTTGTTTGAGTATCCAGAAGTCATAAGTTGTTGACCCTTAGGCTCGGTATTATGGATATCGCAACCTTTCGGCCTTGATTCCATTTTAAATACCGTAAATCTGGGATAAATGTGGCTTTTCTGCCCACCCCCAGGAGTGAACCCGGACCACAAGAAGTTCGTCACCCGCTCACCGCGAAATCTGGATTAGCCAACTACACTAGAGAGACGGACATGAAGATGAGCACAAGATGTAAGTGACTCCTTGAAGTACACGAGGCTGGAGAGCTGGCGAGAGACCGAGTTTCTTACAGGTAGACCGTAATGAGAACCATGTTCTGTAAAGGACCTGCTACATGATGATGATTTTCATTCTAAGAGGTTATAACAGTTGTACATAGCACACACAAATTTAGTGTATGTACGTATAGTTATTGTACATAACGTGAAAAAATATATATGTACTCAGTTCCTTAGCGGCGTCCGTGGCTTAGGTGTTGCGAGTCCGACTTGTGATTCCAACGTACTGAGATCAAAACCCACTCTGGCTGCGTGGATTTTTATCATGGTATGGGGCGTTACAGGTCGACCTAGCCTTAAATGGGTACCATGATGGCTATCCTGGGGAAGTAAAGACGATCGGCGTAATGCTGACTGCATTACTCACCTAGTGCCGATTGGTCTGTAAAAATATGGCTGCTCTTCCCATATGCCCAATGCGCCTAAAGGAGTGAAAGGGATCTTTACATTACTTTACCCAGTTCCTTAACTTGTTTACTATACGAATGTAATCTTTCTATATATAAGGTGTAATAGAAACTGCCTTGTGCCCATTTTACAAGTTTAGGAACCTTGGTGTATTGTGATTAGGCAAGTCTTCGATCTGTGACAGAGGTTCTCAACCTGTGGGTTAAGACCCCTTTGCTGTGAAGTAGCAACAAAAATAATTGTATGGTCTGGGGTCACCACAACGTGAGGAACTGTATTGAAAGGTCGTGGTGTTAGGAAAGTTGAGAACCCCTGATCTGTGAGGAAATATTTGGGGAAACTCCCTTAGTTACTGGAAACTGAGGCATGAATACTGACAACTGCATTACCTCTTTTGAGTGTGGCATACTGTTGAATATTTGAACTCTTGAACCGGATATGGTTGACACCATCTTGTTCCTCATATGACCTCTTGAATTGTGCAAAAGCTATCACCGAAAGATTGAAACATGCGGGAAAGAGTGTCAATTATAATGTCTGTGACTGGAACGAACAGAGTCATAGAAAAAAGCTGAGAAAACAATGAAACGGAGAGGAAAGCTAGAGAGTGGAGTTACAAATTTACAGAAGGCATCGGGTGAGCTGCACGTGAGATTAAAGAGCAGGATGTCTTGGCGTGAGTTGGTCCAGGTTCTACTGATAAACGGATACAATTCTACTAGATGTACTTACTGAATGAATGAATGAACTGACCTCAATGATATCAGGACATTTCCACGCGGCTCTGACTCCATGTCTTTTCTCAGTAGCCAGTGAAAACATGCTAGCAGTAACAGTTGCAACCTGATAAAAGTCCGTTAATGTTTCCGCTTGGAGTTACCAATTTCCAAAATGTCTGCTCACCAGTCGTTGCATCTGTCCTTCAGTTTCTCTGTTCTTGCAGTGTTCGTTTGATCCCAGAGAGACTAATCATGCCCGCTTTATCATAAAGTGGCTCATCTATGGATTGATGGATGGATGGACGGACGAATGGACAGACAGACAGACAGAATGAACGACAGACAGACAGACAGACAGACAGACAGACAGGCAGGCAGGCAGGCAGGCAGGCAGAGAGAGAGAGAGAGAGAGACAGACAGACAGACAGACAGACAGACAGACAGACAGACAGACAGACAGACAGACAGACAGACAGACAGACAGACAGACAGACAGACAGACAGACAGACAGACAGACAGACAGACAGACAGACAGACAGACAGACAGACAGACAGACAGACAGACAGACAGACAGACAGACAGACAGACAGACAGACAGACAGACAGACAGACAGACAGACAGACAGACAGACAGACAGACAGACAGACAGACAGACAGACAGATAGATAGATAGATAGATAGATAGATAGATAGATAGATAGATAGATAGATAGATAGATAGATAGATAGATAGATAGATAGATAGATAGATAGATAGATAGATAGATAGATAGATAGATAGATAGATAGATAGATAGATAGATAGATAGATAGATAGATAGAGATTAAATAGATAAACACTGTTAAAAAAAAAACAGATAATGGAAGAAAATATAAACAAACTTAAGAGGATAAAAATAAAGAGCATTTGATACATTAAAACCAACTATAATACAATTCAGATAAAAATGTTAAATAAAATATCAAATTTGACTTAAAAGCTGAATCGGGTCATTGGAGAAGACGTCCACAAATACAGTGGCAAGTGTCGACCAAAGTCTTTTTCAACGACGTGCACAACAGATAAAACAGAATAGGCAAAACAGAAACATTACATGAGCTAGAGATAAAGACTGACAGAAAATACGTTGAGACTACTAACCCTGCGCCTCCTCATGACCACAACCCCAGCAGCAACAACCGCAGCAGCAACCACCAGAAACACAAGAACTAGGAGCCACTTCCAGGTGGAATCATTGTTCTCTGTAGCAGCGATGTCTGCCAAAGGTGTGGTACTTATCTGAGCGTTGCTTTCTGCTCTCGTGATAGGTGGGGGGGGGGGGGGGGGGGAGGATTGTGGGGGGGGGGGGGGGGGGAAAGTACAAAAAAGTAAGTTGCTTTCAGATACTAGGGGACCCCCGTGTGGGTTCCGGGGCCCCATTGTGGGGAAAACAAGAATAGACCCACTGCCTCCCCAAAAGCGTGTCGTAAGAGTCGACTAATTGGGGAGCTTCCTTTGAAGTCGGAGTGCATCTGCCGGAGAGGCAATAACCAACAGTCTGAATTCAAGAGAATGAGATCTGTAAAACTGATGCACACGCAACACTCAGGTTCTGAAGCAGGACTGCAGTTCAGTAGTGGACGAGCAACCAGAACTTTCCGCCAGAGTGTACAGCTGGTGAACGCAAAGAAGAAAGAAGAAGATACTAGGGAAAAATGCGCTGAATTATGATAATGTAGCGTCAGATAATTCAAATATGAATCTTGGCATTGAATAGACCATGACATGTGCATCATGTTGTCAAGTTTTACTTTTGTTATTCTGTTCTGTTTAAATGTTGATGATTAATGTTTCCTCTTTTATCATTTCTTCTTCTTCTTCTCCTCCTGTTCTTCCTTCTTTTGCTTCTTCTTCTTCCCCCCTCGTTCTCCTTCTCGTCCGCCTTCTCTTCTTTTCCACATACCCGGTATGTTCTCCTTCTTTAGTAAAAGGCGAAAGATTTATGCGTTGTGAAGAGAGTCAGATTTTATTTTTTTTTCTCAAAAGGACTTGGACTTGGACGTTCTCCTTCTTTCGGAACTATTCACATTCAAAAACTGTTTTCAGTACTTTTTGGCAAAATTAAAATACTCAAAATTTTAAAACAATAAATGGTGGCCGAAAGGTCGTTGTGTTTGGAAGCTCGCTCTCCTTCGAGATACGCCTAGCCAGATCAAAGGGAGACAGAACAAACAGGAAACACCAAGAATGAAGAAGGAAGACATGCACCAGTGACAACAGGACGAGCGGTTTGATTCGGATGGAAGCATTAAGCCAGAAATGGCACAAACACTAGTATTCAGTCACGAAAGTGACGCAAATAACCCAGACCACAAATATAGGCGGAGACTGTTAGCAGCCTAGGCTAGCTAGCAGCAGTCTGAACGTGGTCGAGCTTTTCTTTTTTTTTTTTCTCAAAAGGACTTGCACTTGGACCTGTTCTCCTTCTAATAACAGTATTAGCAGTAGTAGTTGTTGTTATGACAATGTTTTTGCCTTCCCCTTACTCTTGTACCATCAAAGCTATCAGTTGTCACTATATTTACTTTTACTTATAACGCATGAGCAATTTTGAGAACAAGAAGATACGAAGAAACAACACAAACCACTGACCTTCCTTCATCAGATACAAGATTGCGTAGATGACATTGGATGTGTTTGTGAATATATAGACGCCTTGACACGGGTCTTGGAAATTCTTTAGCTGAAGTCTGATCTGAGTCGGTCTGGCTCCAGGCGCAGTGACATTGGTATGTAGACACGGAGAGTCTGTCTTCTTGGAGCCAGCCTCGAAAGTTTTACATCTGCCGGGTAGCGGCGGAGAAATGTGAATTGGGGGAGCAGTTGTGGTTTTGGAGTAAACGAAAGCTGGGGGAGATTTCGCTTGTGCAGGGTCGGTCGAGTCTTTTGCAACTGGAACTGGTGCGACGGTTGGATACTGGCAGCCCTCCAAGGCTCTGATTGTTGGGTCCACAGGGATGAAATACATCTGATAATGGGAGCAGAAAAACGGGGTTTTAAAACACCTGCTCTATACATCTTAGTCATTTTTTTTCATGCGTTTATCAGAAAAGGTGAGTGAGTTGTGCCCGTTTTCAACATGGATGTGATATTTGCGATTTCCGGCGGACACATCCGACTTCTCCGTGCATTTGTTGTACTGGTTAGCCTTCCTGGCATGTGAGGCTTTGCTGGCGCATCTTATGCTGCTGCTATTACTTTTACTATGACTGCTGTTTCTGCTACTGTTGTTACTACTATTGCTGCTGCTAGCGCTGCTGCTGCTACTACTTCTACTATTTCTACTATTGATGATCCTTCTGCTACTGTTGGTACAACAACAACAACAACTGCTGCTGCTGCTACTACTACTACTGTTATTAGAAGAACAAAAACAACAACTACTACTACAATTGCTACTAATACTTCTGCTATTGCTGCTGCTTCCGCTACTGTTGTTACAACCTCACCTACTACTACTACTACTACACCTACCACTCCTACCACTACTACTCCTACCACTCCTACCACTCCTACCACCACTACTACCACCACTACCACCACCACTACCACCACCACCA
>CAJHNH020001597.1:12500-20000 GCA_905116865.2 Candidula unifasciata | reverse complement strand
GCTGTCATACAGACAGTAATGCCAGAATACACCGGCAGATACAAGACTGGAACTAAGAAGCTGTCATACAGACAGTAATGCCAGAATTCACCGGCAGACACAAGACTGTGGCACTAACAAGATATCATACAGACAGTAATGCCAGAATTCACCGGCAGACACAAGACTGTGGAACTAACAAGCTGTCACACAGACAGTAATGCCAGAATACACGGGCAGACACAAGACTTATCCCTACAGCGCCACTAACAAGTGGTACACACAGACAGTAACTACAGATTACCTCAAATTTTGGCGTAGTAAAATTAAAACTAGGTGTCTGGTTTTTATGAACATCTTGTATTTCGTAGGTGTTCGGTCCAAGATCTGTATGGCAGCATGCTGTTGGGACAAAAATTATAAACCAGATTTATCGCACGCCGTTAAGAAATAGCTTGAAGTTACCTGTGTACATCTTGTCGTCCCCATGTGGGGAGCTAGTTTTAGCCGTGGGGCCCTAAATATAGCCGGGCCTTAAATATGGCCTAACGGCTGAACGGGGTTTCCAGGACCTCTCCATGTGTGATCCTCATCCGCATGATAGTAGTTGTGTCACCAGGTGTTTATGGCTTGTGCGATGTCCTGGTGGGGTACAATTACCTACCTACCTACCTGTACTCGATTACCACATGGGGTCAGATCAGCTCCAGCCGTGAACAGATCAGCTCCAGCCGTGAACAGATCAGCTCCAGCCGTGAACAGATCAGCTCCAACCGTTAACAGATAAGCTCCAACCGTCAACAGATCAGCTCCAACCGTCAACAGATCAGCTCCAACCGTCAACATACCAGCTCCAGCCGTCAACAGATTCAGCCCCAGCCGTTAACAGATCTGCTCCGGCCGTCAACATATCAGCTCCAACCGTCAACAGATCAGCCCCAGCCGTCAACAGATCAGCTCCAACCGTCAACAGATCAGCTCCAGCCGTCCACAGATCAGCTCCAGCCGTCAACAGATCAGCTCCAACCGTCAACAGATCAGCTCCAACCGTCAACAGATCAGCTCCAGCCGTCAACAGATCAGCTCTAGCCGTCAACAGATCAGCTCCAGCCGTCAACAGATCAGCTCCAGCCGTCAACAGATCAGCCCCAGCCGTCAACAGATCAGCCCCAGCCGTCAACAGATCAGCCCAGCCGTCAACAGATCAGCTCCAGCCGTCAACAGATCAGCTCCAGCCGTCAACAGATCAGCTCCAGCCGTCAACAGATCAGCTCCAGCAGTCAACAGATCAGCTCCAGCCGTCAAACTGATCATTGACTCCCAGTATTTCTCCATGCCCTTCTATCCTATGCAATCATATGGATATCTTGAATGGAATCCAGTCCAGTCTCTTTGGCTTCTCTCATATTAAGGGTTCCTCTTTGACGTCCTCGTTTCCTCAGTCCCTCTATTTCACATTACAATGCCTGTGTGGTGACTTATCTGTTCGTTTCTTCTTATGATGTGTCCATTATAGAGGTATTTTGTTAATACGTAACGTACTATTTCGAATATATTTATAAGCCATTCAGCAAAATATTTCTATTACTAATGTTAGTATTATTAATCACTTAAATAAGGCGTAGTCCCCTCGAGGCCCAACCTTGCCCCTCCCCAACTGTGATGAGCCTCCTCCCCCCCCCCCACACCTCATGTTTTCCTCGTGTCGTCTCGTCTGATATGAGTGAGAAAGTGGAAGGGGAAAAAAACACCAGTTACTTACAATCATTGTAGCAGTCTGTGGTCACATTCAGAGAGCAGTTGGTGGTGTAGTGGTTATCCATTCGGGCCTCGCACACGACAGAGCCCGTGGTGTTAACAGTGGCTGTCACGTTAATGAAACTGGCAATGGATATCTGAGAATGGCAGGAATGTCACAAATAGTTGTTTAAAAAACAAAAAATAAAAAACGATAACAATTTCAAAGATAATTTTTTATTCATACACTGCTCCTTTTTGTTAGCATAATGTCCACCAACAAACATAAACTTTTCCTTTTGTTTTATCAGTCCTTCTAAAGCCTCTTTGCTCTGTTTTCTAAACCACATCTTCACTTCACATTCAACTTCTGCGTCATTTGCGAAGTGTCTCTCGCCAAGGTGTGTCTTCTTTGTCTTTTAACTGTTGTTGCCAGTGGCTACCAAGACATTTCTATTGTTTATCCGCCCCTTTGAATTTATCCCGTTATAGCCTAGATCAGTGGTTCTCAAACTTGTTTCGCCGCGGCCCCCTTGTCAGGCTAAAGATTAGTTGCAGCACCCTTGTCAGGCTAAAGATTAGTTGCGGCACTCCTGTCAGGTTAAAGATTAGTTGCGGCATCCTTGTCAGGTTAAAGATTAGTTGCGGTCCCCTTGTCAGGCTAAAGATTAGTTGCAGCACCCCTGTCAGGTTAAAGATTAGTTGCGGCACCCTTGTCAGGTTAAAGATTAGTTGCGGCCCCCTTGTCAGGTTAAAGATTAGTTGCGGCACCCCTGTCAGGTTAAAGATTAGTTGCGGCCCCCTTGTCAGGCTAAAGATTAGTTGCGGCACCCCTGTCAGGTTAAAGATTAATTGCGGCCCCCTTGTCAGGTTAAAGATTAGTTGCGGCCCCCTTGTCAGGTTAAAGATTAGTTGCGGCCCCCTTGTCAGGCTAAAGATTAGTTGCGGTCCCCTTGTCAGACTAAAGATTAGTTGCGGAACCCTTGTCAGACTAAAGATTAGTTGCGGCCCCCTTGTCAGGTTAAAGATTAGTTGCGACCCCCTTGTCAGGTTAAAGATTAGTTGCGGCCCCCTTGTCAGGTTAAAGATTAGTTGCGGTCCCCTTGTCAGACTAAAGATTAGTTGCGGAACCCATGTCAGGTTAAAGATTAGTTGCGGTCCCCTTGTCAGACTAAAGATTAGTTGCGGCCCCCTTGTCAGGTTAAAGATTAGTTGCGGCCCCCTTGTCAGGCTAAAGATTAGTTGCGGCCCCCTACCCTTAAAGCGGTTGTATACTTAGGCAAAGAAGACAAAAAGTGCAAATGTAATGTTCACTTGTCTTTAAAGTGATGAATAAAACTGTTTGAATGCATTTTGCATTATCTCCTTTTCATTTTCATTTTTAGAAATTTTTTCGATCATGGATGACCCTGACTGAAGAGACAAAGCGCGGCGTTTGAAGATGTATCTGTAATTTTGACGGAACCAAGCAGATGTTAGCAACACTTTTATGGTAGTTAACGCATTGCTCTTCCTGTGCCTGTTCGTTCCCAACCCAAAGCCAAACAAAGAAAGGTAGCTTAAACCCCCCCCCCCCCTCCCATTTTCTAAGTTCTGCTGGCATTTTCTTGCGGTCGTGAGTTGCCTTTGCGCGAACTGAGGCTGACCAACTTGGATGGTTTAGGCTCGCAGTTGTCTGCTAAGACAATGTAACCATAACTTTACTTACAGACTGCACCTTCACGAATTCAGGTAGAGGTTCGGTCGCACCTCGAGATAAATACAAGGACAATTCTTAGCGTTACGGCTGGCATTTTCTTCTGCGTCGTTAAGACTTTTGTTTGTCGACACCCACGCGTTTAAAACAACAACGGATAATAGGAATGACGGTTAAACGAGTGACGTTAATCGAAGTTTTTATAAACCACTCGTCAGTTACGACACACAAGTCTTGACCAACAATACGGAACTCATACCAGAGGGTCAACCACTTCGCTGTTCGCAAGTGTGATGTTGGTTGTGGAGTTTTTGAAATACCACGTAAACTGAAATAGATAAAAACGGTGCAGTCATCAAATATTGTTTTAAAAAAACAACAGTAATAATAATAATAACAATATTTTAATCCCAATTATCTGAGTGGGTCCCGCAGCCCCGTTGTGAGGAAAACAAGAATAGACCCCGTGCCTTCCCAACAAGCAAAGATATAAAACCAACCTTCACAATATAACAAATACAAACAAAAACGTGAACGTTGCGGCTATTGAGCCTTCATCAGCACATACAAATGAAACAATACTACACAGAAACACAAAATCACTTCGCTGGTATCTCGAGACAGCCGGGTCGGTTGTTTCTCAGCAGAATGACTTCACGTGTTGGCTGAGGGAATAAATACCCCCTGTGGAGTACCAGTGGCCATAACTGGGGGGTTGGAGATAAACTGTGTGGGCAGTTCAATCCCCTAGGAGTTTAAATAAAACCGTGTTGGCAATTCAGCCCGGGGGGTGTTAAAGTCCCCAGAGTATAAATAAAGCGATTCTCAAGAGACATGCGGATTCTGTCGCTGGAATGGCTAGATTTAATGGCTGTCACCTCCATGTCGTGGACACCTTAGTGATCCTGGAAATTGAAGTGCAACGGTACTGGTTTAAGAGCACCATTTTGCACATCCAAAAGATGTTGCCTGAACCTGTCAGCCAGCCGTAGACCTGTTTCACCAATGCATTTCATGCCACATCTTGCAGCTGATGGCATAAATGACATTACGGCTGGTACAATAGAATGCTTCACGTATGTGGAAGGTGGCGTTAGGGAATTCTAGACTAGACATCGATGTCATGACTGGCTCCAGCTGACGTCACCTCGTCGGGCTAACTATGCGCGAACAAGAAAAAAACTATTTTCGACAGTGGCGAGGGAAGACAACTTAAATTTTAACTTTTAAGTATTTACATGCCTTCTTTAATGATTTCACAATTTTTAACTGACTTTTCTTAATTATTGACGTAGCCCCCTGGCATACGCTCACGGCACCCCAGGGTGCCTCGGCACCCAGTTTGAGAACCGATGCTTTACCGCATCGTTAGTCCGACCCGGTGACGTCAACAGCACGGCCCGTCAGCTGGAGCCGGCCGTGGCTAGACACACAGTCTGAAACTGCAACAAAAACCCCCGTTAAAGCGAACTCTGAGAGCCGCCGTGGTGTAGCAGTTAGATGCTCACCAGCGGATGTGAAGGTCGTGGGTTCGAATCCGAGCAAAGCCAGACTTTTCTTTGAAAAATGACCTTTGCTGACAGGTTGACCCAGCCTTGAGTGGGTACCAAGGAAAGTCATTCGTAAAAAGAACACACGGCTAACATGAATACAACTGTGGTCCCAGCAGAGACGTATTATTTAGCACACTTGTCTATAATTTTCTTTTTCTCGTAGTCCATACAGTGTGGTGTTGGTATTCATGTAGGTATGTATATCCATAGCCTACTGTATTGTGTACCGTCAGTCCATTCTGACACAGATGATCCTCCATGCCATGATGTCAAACTACCCAGCATCTGTCTGTCTGTCTGTCTGTCTGTCTGTCTGTCTGTCTGTCTGTCTGTCTGTCTGCCTGCCTGCCTGCCTGCCTGCCTGCCTGCCTGCCTGCCTGTCTGTCTGTCTGTCTGTCTGTCTGTCTGTCTGTCTGTCTGTCTGTCTGTCTGTCTGTCTGTCTGTCTGTCTGTCTGTCTGTCTGTCTGTCTGTCTGTCTGTCTGTCTGTCTGTCTGTCTGTCTGTCTGTCTGTCTGTCTGTCTGTCTGTCTGTCTGTCTGTCTGTCTGTCTGTCTGTCTGTCTGTCTGTCTGTCTGTCTGTCTGTCTGTCTGTCTGTCTGTCTGTCTCTCTCACGCTCTCTCTCTCTGCCTCTTTTTCCCTGCAACCTTCCCACCGTTAGGATGTGCTCTAGGTTTTCCCTTTTCATGACGTGACCAAAGAATGTAGACTGTCCTCTTCTGATGTGGAAAATCAGTTCAATCCGTGAGTCTGTTTCTTTCAAGAGAATCTTCATTGCTCTTTTAGTCTGTGCAGTTTTTAAAAGGGCTAGAAAATTATATGGAAGAGAAACAGTTTGTAAGAAAGAGCAAATAGTTTATGTTAGCTTCACAAAATCGATCACAATAAACAAACGAAGGACGTTGCGGCGATTAGCCTTCATCAGCACATAAATGACAACACAGTACACATACACAAATATGCTCTAACTATGAAGTGACTACATAGGACTCCAGTGTACAAAATAAATGATACTCAGCTGTGTCCCTGGCGGAAAAACTTCGTTCAAGAGGATACATACTTACAATCCTCCTTCAAACCGCGTTGACCGCTTCCTCGTATTTCTTAACTAACACATCAACTGTCAGGGATTCACTTCTATACATCAAGATAGTATTTACATGTTTTGACTTTATGTCCAGATTCTTTTGTACATCTGCCCCAACACACACACACAAAGAGAGAGAAAACCAAGCTGCTTCTAGCTTACTTGTGCCGGAGACACGGAGAACACCAAGCTACACATCAAGAGGCTGGAGTTGTCACTGGAGATAAACGCTGTTATCCTGCAGCTGGATCCACCCTGGACCACAGCCATCATAGCCGCAACCATCAGCGCCTGGAGGGATCTGGTCTGGGTGGACTTCATGTCTTTAAACCGTTCTGTGCTGAACGTTCGGCAGACAAGTCAGCGGCTAATCAGATGGTAATTGTAGCGATGAACATGATATTGATAGTGGTGATGATTGTGCTGATGATACAGTACATAATTGTTCATTCTTCAACTTCTTCTTCTTCTTCTTCTTCTTCTTCTTCTTCTTCTTCTTCTTCCTTTTCTTCTTCTTCTTCTTTTCCTTCTTCTTTTCCTTCTTCTTCTTCTTCTTCTTCTTCTTCTTCTTCTTCTTCTTCTTCTTCTTCTTCTTCTTCTTCTTCTTCTTCTTCTTCTTCTTCTTCTTCTTCTTCTTCTTCTTCTTCTTCTTCTTCTTTCTTCTTCTTCTTCTTCTTCTTCTTCTTCTTCTTCTTCTTCTTCTTCTTCTTCTTCTTCTTCTTCTTCTTCTTCTTCTTCTTCTTCTTCTTCTTCTTCTTCTTCTTCTTCTTCTTCTTCTTCTTCTGCTTCTTCTTCTCTGGATTAGTTTCACATGTTCAGGTTACCAGTTGTGCTGCATCCATGAAACATCACGTCAGCACCACGTCTCCAAAGTTTCCACACAGTTTGTCCTGGATGCCTCTTCCCTCTGGTTTGGAGTTTGGTTTGTCAGCAACAGGAGGCTATAGTTCAACCACTAACAATATGATCAATGTAGTAATCAGGATGGTGACGATAATGATAATTATGACAATAATCTCTCCATTTAAATTATACACTGGGTTTCACTATTTTCAGTGATTCAGTATTTACGAGGAAGTAGCTGTGGTAAAGGAGCCAGACGCTCGCCGCGGATCGGAAGGTCGTGGATTCATTTCCTGGCGGAGCCGGACTTTGTTCAAAACCAGCCTTGAGTGGGTACTGGGTGCAGTCCCGGGAAGTAAAGGCGGGCGGCGTGATGCTGACTACATCACCCATCTTGTGCCAATAGGTCTATAAAATATAGGTCTTGCCCTATATGCCTAAAGGCGTGAGAAAAGGTCCGTTACTTTTTTACTTTTAAAAGTCACAAAATAAAGAATATCCCGCACGATCTATTGTTGTCCTCAGAAGTCAGTTAATGGAGAGTTCAGATTCCATATACTGCACATTCTACTGCGTAGCTGTCAATCATGGAGACTAAATAAAACG
>CAJHNH020001597.1:0-2500 GCA_905116865.2 Candidula unifasciata | reverse complement strand
GAGAGAGCTGGACACATTCTGGAATCAGACAAATAGAGAACCATAAGGCAGAGATGAGAGAGCTGGACACATTATAGAATCAGACAAAAAGAGAACCATAAGGCAGAGATGAGAGAGCTGGACACATTCTGGAATCAGACAAATAGAGAATCACAAGGCAGAGATGAGAGAGCTGGACACATTCTGGAATCAGACAAATATAGAATCACAAGGCAGAGATGAGACAGCTGGACACATTCTGGAATCAGACAAATAGAGAATCACAAGGCAGAGATGAGACAGCTGGACACATTCTGGAATCAGACAAATAGAGAATCACAAGGCAGAGATGAGACAGCTGGACACATTCTTGAATCAGACAAATAGAGAATTACAAAAGAGGCACTGAAATGGGAAACTGAGTGTTTGAGGAGACGAGGTCGACGAAAAGAAACTCTAAAAAGAACGTTGACGAGAGAAGCCAAAGATGCTGGACTGAATTCCCTCCATGATATCGAAGTGATTGCACAGAATAGAGCTGAGTGGTAAAATATAATGGCACAATATGACAACGAATGGCTGCTTTTGTTTCAGAAGTTATTCTAATAATTATCACCACTTCTGACGTATAGAAAGATACCTCTGTCACTCAAAACAGATCTCATATAGTTATATATAAGTCGTTCCCATGTGGGATGGAATTTTAGAGTTACTTGAAGCCCCGCCTTCATAAAGGTGGTCCTGAATAAAGCCGGGACACAAATATAGCCTAGCCATATATATAGCCCAACGGCTATAAGGGATTTCTGGAACCTCTCCCCTGGTGATCCTCGTCCGCATTGTGGCACTTTGTGTCACCGGATGTCTATCGCCTGTGTGATGCCTTAGTGGGGTACAAATAGTTACCAACACAGACCTCATAAGAATGTTTTTATTGTGTGTGTGTGGCCGATATTGTGCTACCAGTGCTAAACATGGACACTTACTACAACTAATGAGCGGAAGATCGTAACAACAGAGACGAGGTGTCTTATGAGAGCTGCTAGGGTGACAAGAAGAGTCAAAATCAGGAATGAAGAAATTAGAGGAAGAATAGGATCGAAACCAGTCATACAATTCATTAACGAACAACAAAGGAGATGGTTTGGCCACCTGACGAGAATTCCCTGGTACCAACAGCCAGAGAGAGCCACGCTGAAGAAATCTAATGAACACAGAGCAAGGGGAAGACCACGCAAGACATGGAGCGACATCATCAGGAGCAACCTAACAGAAATGAGCACCAACTTGTACAATGCTTTGGAAAAGGCGCACAAACGATCCTGTCATTCTCTCCCCCCTTCCCTCCCCCAACACCTCGCTGAGGTACATTATGGAGGAGAAGAAGAAGAAGAAGGAATTATTTTAATTATTTTTTTTTTTTCCATATCTGAAAACATGATCATGGTTGTAACAACGTTTTAAATCCCCAGTGATACGGGATATGGCAGCTGATTTCATCAGTGGTTGGCCAGTCGGAGACTGTAAAAATCAATTATCACCGCTCGGTGTCATCACAGATTTTCACCCCTTGGGAATTTATTAGGCGTCCACAATTGTTGCAGATCGATTTTAAATACATTTACCTCATGATCGGCACAACTATTGGCCCATGCTTTCACAGCAATTTATCCAACATTTTATGGCACTAACTTGTGGGAATATGCCTTTAACTTGAGATATTTAAGAGGACTATTTGTATATTTTTTAGTGTCCTCAGAATGTGTGAGAAAAAACAAACAAACTTTATTTTCAAATGGTCACAAATAAGGCGCGCAGGCCCGTCTTACATTCGGCCCTTGCAAACACCCATCTTTCACACAGCAGTTGTCGTGTATCAATAAAGCATGCTATGTTCATTTAAAAATATGCATATTATGAATTCAAGAAAAAGACAGACAGACAGACAGACAGACAGACAGACAGACAGACAGACAGACAGACAGACAGGCAGGCAGGCAGGCAGGCAGGCAGGCAGGCAGGCAGACAGACAGACAGACAGACAGACAGACAGACAGACAGACAGACAGACAGACAGACAGACAGACAGACAGACAGACAGACAGACAGACAGACAGACAGACAGACAGACATACATACATACATACACGCATGCGCCCCTCTACCCGCCCCCCCCCCCCCACAAAACACACTCTCGATCCTAATTATAACCATGACAGCAACCGGAGTCCTCATAGCGTGTAGTCCGAACAAATTGTGCCTCATTAGTGTTTTACTGCAATACCAATGAGATGAAAGCGTTAATCTGGTCGAATGAACTCGCCCTGGCTGTGTTAACTTTGGATGGTTGGTTACAAAGCTGACTGTGTGTGCCATCATACATACCTATCTATAGAAATGTCTGGCCTATGCAAATAGATAAACACCAGGTTTAAATGCACCCCAAGTGTTCCCAAACATGATAACTACAGATGAGCGAGTCGCAAACCGTATTTTTTTTTAAATCTATCCATTTAAAGCA
>CAJHNH020001596.1:155000-157505 GCA_905116865.2 Candidula unifasciata | reverse complement strand
ATTTCACGACAATTGTATTGTTCTAAAATGTTACGTATGGCGAAGATGTGCTCAGTTGTTCCTCTGCCTTTTCTGAATCCTGCTGATTCCACTCGTAGGCATTTATCTACTCTTTTTTCAAGCCGCATTATGATGATTTTACAAAACATTTTGCTTGGTACTGAGAAAAGAGTAATTTCCCTCCAATTATTGCAGTCTGTTAAGTCTATTTTTTGTGTGTCGATTTGGACTATTGTTCCTTTAGTCCAGTCATCAGGCAACACTTCTTTTTCCCAAATAAATAGTGCTCTTGACAGTGCTTATCAACGAACATTACATCTCCCCCCGACACTTTGATGAGTTACAAGGTGAAAGAGAAGAAGAAGTGTTTTTTTCTTTCAATGCCCACGGCCCTGGATACCATTGTTGAAACCAAAACAAGTCGGCCTGCTGCCAAATCGTGGGCAGCTAGGATTGAACCTGACACCTTGAAATTACAAGGCGAGTGAAACGTCATAGTGACCTGGAAAGAACAATGATTGAGGGTACCATTTCCGTGAAATGAAGTAGAGGCAGACCTCGGCGAAGATGGATAGAAGACACTAAAGATGTACTGGCTTTGAAAGCACATATAGTACTGGAAAAATGGCTAGCGAAAGGGAGACTTTCACTTGTGTCTCGACGAGAGCGATGTCTTATAAAAGGACCCAGTGACGGATGGTGATAAATTACATGGAATTAGGTAAGGGGGGGGGGGGGGGGGGAGTGACAAGGCATGTCTGTAATTATGAATAGGAATCCTCATTCAGGCAAGGTTTTAAGTTCGGCCATGACGCTTACATCGCATCTGTCTAAAACGAACTACGTTAGTTGCGTATACCTCACAGGACGTTGCAGAGCCAACCCCAGCTATTTTTGTGTTGTGGTTTCTGTAAGCAAATTTTATGTTCAATAGTTTGCCATTCCTTCTCAACAGTCTGCTCTCAATACCACTTTTGAAACAAACGCAAGGGGAACAATCGCCTGCATCGGCCCGAAGCGTGTTTGTAACGCCTAAGCCGTGGACGCCGAACTAAAATGAGTACCAGGAAATAATTTAGAAAGTAAAAGCGACCGGTGTTATTTTAACCTCAGTTACTTATCATGGTCAATTTATTCGCACCAGAAGAAAACGTCTAAATAGTTTTCACGTGCGATGTCTACACAGAATAGTTGGTGTAAAATGGAAAGACAATGACACACAAATGTTGAAAATAGAAAGCTTAATTTCTAAAACCTCAGATAGTTGGGTCACACCTGGAAAATGAAGGATGGCAGAGTCCCTAAGGACATCGTCTATGGGAAATCACGACGGGTAGAAGATGTCGATGCTGTTACGATATAAAGTTGTGTACAAGCGAAGCATGAATGATACAGGTGGAGCTGTATTTAGTCGGTACACAATAATAAGGGACCGTGTTGCATGGAGGGAGTGAATCAGGAAGAGCATGAGAATGAAGAGAAAAAAGGTTACAGAAAGGATAAGAGCTGACCGTCTGAAAAGAAACACATTACATGTTTAAATATGATGGTTAAAACCCTCCTAAAACCCCATGCTTCAGTTGCTGAAGATCTGTCTTAACGCGGGAACGTCTTGCTAGTCACACTCGCCATCGCCATGGGATTTCCGTCTTTTCTAGCTGGCACATATATCCCCCGTGCCTTAAGTGTTTACACAGATCCGACGCTTTGTATCAACAGTGAAGATGGTATAGATATTGCATATTTATTTGCAAAATGCTAATCAACGAAGATTTTTAAAAAAATGACAAGAAGATGACAAATAGAGAGATAGATAGGGGGAGGAATGACGACAGAAAGGGGGGGGGGGGGAGAGCGAGAGGGAGATATGAGATCTTGAGAAAGAGAGGAGGAGATGAATGTAGAGAGAGAGGGAATAGTGGTGAAAAAAAAAAAAAAAAGATAGAGATATGGAAATTCAGGGATCTAAGCACCAACAATAATAATTATATAAACTTAAAAAAAAAAAAAAAACTTCCACAATTTATTGCCTGGCATTTTTTCGCTGTATGTCGGCATGGGCATACTACATACTACATTGATTAAAATAAAGCAAATAAATGAATTCTTCCAACTGAAACACAGAATATAAGCAACCGAAAATTCATCAAAATATCAAGTATGCGATATTTGGAAAGCTGTGACCGTTAATACATGCTTTTTGAAAGCCACCTATAGAGAAATATTGTTATGTGAATGTTTACAAATTATTTCATGTATCCTATTTTTTTTTTTTTTTTTTTTTTCAAATTGTTTGACTGCTGGGAATTCCCCCTGCTGAAAACATTAAATATTTACTTTTGCCGATGCAAGTCTGTAGTTCAGCGAACAGAAAGTGCGAGGTAATTACCAGAATTAGCACTCACTTGTAGTGTGGAGACTAAAAAGGTTCATGAATATTTGAGTTACGTTACATGAAAACAGCAACAACCGGGTATATATACTCCTAGAGGAACCCCATAGGGT
>CAJHNH020001596.1:130000-150000 GCA_905116865.2 Candidula unifasciata | reverse complement strand
TTTTCACCTCTATTCACATAATTTTCTTATATTTTTTCCCCTCTATTCGCGTAATTTTCTTATGTTTTTTTTTCCCATTTATTCACGTAATTTTCTTAGGTTTTATCCTCTATTCACGTAATTTTCTTATGTTTATTTTCTCTGTTCACGTTATTTTCTTATGTATGTTATCGTTTCTCTGTTCAGGTAATTGTTCTATTCTCTAAAGCGTTCTATCCTCACTGTAGTTTTATCAAGGTAGATTCTTCAACCTAAACAGGTTTCTCTATCTTACCACCCCCCCCCCCACCACCATCTTTTCCAGTAATCATGTTTTTTTACGTTATATTTCTTTGCATGTTTTTTTCTGCATCGAGGTTGTAATCTATACTCTCGTTACTGTCTCTTTGGAGGCAGCTTTCTCCTTGCTCCTATGTAGTACTCCCTGTCAGAAAATATCTCACTTCTGTTTTCATGTACCACATTTTAGGACCATGTAGACGGGGAGGGGGTGGGGAGGGAGAGGGTGAGTCGAGAACCTGAGAATGTAGGGCCTGGCGCCAAGTGCTGTCGCAACGGACTCAACAGGTTAGGTTTTTTTTTTCATTTTGCCCCCAACACAAAAAAACCTAAATCACCTTACTGGGTGTCGATCCCGGGTCTCCAGCATGAAAACCCGACGTTAAAACCACGCCGCTCCTCACAAAACTTTCTCTACCCACATGTAATTATCTTTATTCTCGGCGCACAGGCATTTCGCTACCCGCATAATAAAGTTAGTTGCGTATCCTTTATAGGACGTTGCAGAACCAACCCTAACAGCCCCTGGCTGTTGTGTGGTTTCTCTTGGCAAATTTACGTCCAGTAGTTTGCCATTGCCTCTGGACGGTCGGCTTTCTTGATACCACTGTCGAAACCAACGCAAGGCGCATTGCCCGCAACTGGGATCGAACCCGGCATCCCGGCATTTCGAAGCGAAGCGTTCGCATCGACTTAGCCACAGAGCCGACATAGTTTTCTCTAAACAAGTAGTGTTTTTTTTTCTCCTCAGTTTTCTCTGTCTTGACGACCTAGACGATCAACAATAGAGGTGGATGGATGTTCGTTGTTGATCATCTGAGCTATTAATCACTCACAAAAACGCAGCCTCTCCAGACACATTTGTTTTGGGACCGCATTCTGAACGCCCGTAAATACACGTCTGGACACGGCCAGCGGCTTTTCCATGGAGAACAAATTACCTCTGATGGATCCCAATAGTTGTAAATTAGAGGTCGCATGAAAGGAACTGACAGCAATATCTACCCATTGCTTCGGAATGAACGGAACAGTCACTTAAGGACGATTTCTCTTCATACTTGATGGGCATATAGGGCTTCCTCTATGTTTTATAGACAAAATAAGAATCCAGGGTTGATGTGGTCAATAACACGCCGGTCGCCTTCACTTCCAAGGACTTTATCTGGTACTCATTTATTGCTGAGTGTCCCTGGGAGTCAAAGTCATTTAAAAAAAAAAACTAGCCTCCGTCAGGACATGAACCCATGACTTTCAGATCCGTAGGCCAAGCGTCTAGCCCTACACCACTGTGACTCCCTATTGAATGAGCAACGTGTTCAATGTCAAAGGATTCGAAAAACATTGGTAAAACACGTCTTGTCTCACTGTTTATTTGCTTAGTTTTGGGGGAGAAATGGGGGAAGTGAGGTCCCTTAGGGCAACGTGGCCACGCAGTTTCATAGACGAGTTTGGGAGATATTACCTGACAAGTTAGTCAGTGTATCGTATTTCCAACTTCACGGCATATGGGTCAACACATAATTGCCTTGTTTCTATATATCATAGACATATATACAATCGATCGAAAAGAAGATTAGATAACTTTACAACATAATAAACTGGTTAGTTGCGTATCCTTTACAGGACGTTGCAGAACCAACCCCAACAGCCCCCGGCTGTTGTGTGGTTTTTCTTGGCAAATTTACGTCCAGTAGTTTGCCATTGCTTCCTGGGCGGTCGGCTTTCTTGATACCACTGTCGAAACCAACATAAGGCGCATGCCCTGAAGCTGGGATCGAACCCGGCATCCCGGCATTACGAAGCGTTCGCATCGACTTAGTCACAGAGCCGACCTTCACAACATACCAAACGAAAATGGAACATTGCCGCCTCAGAGCCTTCCTCAGTACATACATAAATCAAACACGACTGCATGAATACCTAAAATAACTTAAATGACGTATCGAGAAAGCAGACACGTGGATGTCGTGCTAGGTGAGTGAAAAGACACGCGCGGCACAGGAATAAAAAGCCCTTGAATGTCAAGAACCATAACTCGAAGATTGTATGTGAAACTGTGTTGACAGTTCAGTCAGTTAGATGTTTGTGCACCCAAGATGAAAATAAAGTTATTCTCAAAAGACTAGCGGACTCCATCGGTAGAGTGGCGAGATTTAAGGGCCATCACCTCTATTTCGCGAGCACTTTGGTACTCCTGAGAACTGAAAGAGCTACGGTACTGGTTTCAGGGTACCCTTCGGCACATCCGAAAGATGTCTGAATCTGTCAGCCAGTCGTAGACCTTTTTCACCGATAAGGTAAATGGAACAAAAAATGCATTAATAATACTTCTTCTTATAGACTATATACTCAGTTGCGTTGGTCATCATGACTGCACACAGATTTATGTCTCCTGTTGTGCCAGGTAAAAGGGTAACAGCAGTTTAAGCTTCATAGCAAAGAGTCACCCCATAGCTGCCCCGTTCCTGTTCCAACAAACACTACGAACAATGTCCGTCACCCCACCATGCAAACAAACGGACACAGACTGCAAACTCAGGAAAGGTAATAGCATACTTCTTCTTCTTTTTGTTTTCCAGCATTCCGAACGCTTGAAGTTCATTGCATAACCCCCACAATCTCCTTGAGTACATGGCATGACCGCACTACACCAACCCCTTATATATGCATGACCCCCACCCACCCCTACCCCCTATGGCCCTTTGAGTATATGGCATGCACGCTCCCCTCCTTCTCCAACAACTTTAATATATGGCAAGACCTCGACGACCCTTTGAGTATATGGTATGATCCCTATAGCGCCTTGAGTAAATGACATGAACTTTCCTCTCCTTCCCCAACAACCTAAATATATGGCAAGACCCCCACGACCCCTTGAGTATATGATATGATCCCCATGGCGCCTTGAGTATATGGCAAGACCCTCACGACCCCCTAAGTATATAGCAAGCCCGCACCCCCGGCCACTTGGGTATATGACAAGACCCCAAACGCTGTCATTGAGTAAAAGCAAGTTCCCCCCCCCCACCTCACACACACACACACACACACACACAAACACCCCCTCGAAACGTTTCAACATTGGGGGGGGGGGGGAGGACAGCTGACTCTGCAACATAGAAAACAGAAAATTTGGAGATATGTTTTGGTCAGACTGTGTTCTTAATGTATAATTAAATGAGTCTGTTATCACATTTGTCAGAGTCTGGTGCGGATATGGTGATTATAGTGAATGGGCATGTCTGTAGACACTGGCCGCTTCATTACCGGTAGCTCAGTGACAGAAACAGAAATCCATGACGGTACGTGTTGATCGTTAAAGTAGCCACAAGGACTACACGGACTGAGGACTGAACTGTTGGAATGAAACAAAACCAAGAGACAGTGCGACAATCGAGGAGTGGGTTCCATGGTTTGTGATCGCAGACTTGTGACTAGTTTTGACCGTTAGATCATAGCGTGTATTGATTTAAGTATAGTTAGTATATTAGTGTGTTTAGCTGGACAGTAGCATTAGTTCATGTGGTGTACCACGTCCGACAGAGTGTTTTGTGTAACGATTTAAGTGGGCAGCTTGTTGATGTTGTACTGATGCTGTTAGCCAGGTTGTTGTTGTATTTTAAGATTTGTTTTAACCTCGCACATTTAGGCCCACACTTTGCAGACGCTGCAGGGGCTCAGTGTGGAGTCCAGGAGGAGAGGAAAGAGTTTATGACAAGAAAGGGGTGGGTTGAAACAGGTAGGATCAGTAGAACGGGATCTTTCGTGGGAGTGAGGGGGATTTTAAAGTCCTCACGACCTTTAGAATCGGAGTTGTCTTCCGTTTTTGAGGCGAACTGTCTACTGTATACTGTTTTGTTCATCAAAGATTGGTGTGTGTGCTCTTTAAGTCTTTGGCTTAGTGTGTTTAGGTAGATAGTCTATCATGAGACTACATAGCGAGCTTTTTGCCGTCATGGCCTTAAACTAGGTCTCTGATAATATTAATTAGATTTTTAACAGTAGATACAGAAATCGCTCATGAAAACAGAAATATCATTGGCGTTTTGTGTAATATATCATCATTATCATCATCGTGTAGCAGGTCCTTTGCAGAACGTCGCTCTCATCACAGTCTGTCTGAAAGAAACTCGGTCTCTCGCCAGTTCTCCCGCCTCATGTATTTTACTCAAGTAGTCAGTTATATCCTGTGCCTACCTTCGTGTCGGTCGGCCCCTGTCCCTCCTTCCTGGTACCTTGCCTTCTGCTATATTTTTTTTTTCCAATCCGTAAATATGTCAGCTTCCGAGCCAGGTTACTGTTTATTAGCCAATCTTCCTTGATGTTCAAATCTTTCAAGATGTCAGTACTTCTCCTCTTCTTTATCCAAGATATTCTGAGAATCTTTCTTTAGCATTTCAGCTCAAAAGCCCCTATTCTCTTTCTTAAGGACTGAGAGATGGTCAACGACTCACATCCGTATATTGCCACTGGGAAGATGCATACTCTCAAAATTCTAATTTTGATCTGCTTGCTGGTGCTTAACCATAGACTTTTAAGGCTGTTCAAACTTTGCATTGCTATGGTCCTCCTCCTTTTAATTTCTGTCAGTTTTATCTGTGGGCATTATTTTCGTTTTCTTTAAATTCAAGAACATATTTTGATCTTCACTGCACCTTTGGACAGACAATATTAAATTTTATATTCTCTTTACGCTGTTCGAAAGGAGGACTGTGTCATCTGCGTAACGAAGTTCTGGAACAGGGTTGCCACCAATTTTGAGCGGATCATAACTGTCACAAGTCTGGTCATTTTTGACATTTCTGATTATATTTTCTGCGGATATATTGAATAGGTATGGTGAGAGAATGCACCCCTGCCTCACTCCCTTTTGCACCTCGAACCAGTCAGATGTCTCACCAGCTGCTCTGACGGCTGCTTGTTGTTCATGATAAAGATGTTAAATTAAATACACTAAATGCACTGGAAACCCCATACTTTTCAAAATAGTCCACAGTTTGTGGTGTAGACACAATCAAATGCCTGCTATAATCAATAAACAAGCAAGAACATCTACGTTGTATTCTCTGAATTTTTCAAAAATTATTCTCATATTAAAGATGGGATCCCCAGTTCCTCTACCCTGTCTGAAACCCGTTTGTGCTTCATCTAGCTCATATTGTAATTTCCTTCCAATCCTCTTCATGATAATTCGTAAAAGGATTTTGCTAGCATGACTTATTAATGCGATGGTACGGTGGTTGGAGCATACTTTCAGATTTCCTTTTTTTTTTTGGGGGGGGGGGGGGGGGGGGGGGGATATACATTGTTCTTTTCCCCGCATAGGCCAAATGCCACTGTTCCAGATCTTCGAGCACAGTGCATGGTAGATTCGGACGCTGGCCTCTCCTCCTGCTTGAATTAGTTCTGCTGATATTTCATCGCAACCTGGTGAATTTCCTCTCTTCAGGCTGTGTATTGCTGATCGTACCTCATCCAGTAAAGGCTCCGGTTCTTTTTCCTAACTTTCACAAGTTTTTTTTTTTTTTTTTTTTAAATTACTTGTCACATTCTTATACATTTCACTGCAGGATGTGACAAGCAATTCAAAAACCACTTGTGAAAGTAATGAAAAGGAAGAAGAAGAAATGTAATATATGGTTTCAAAAAATAGTTTATTCGTAATTAAACTAAACAAAAATCAAGTTACAACGGATTATTACAAATACAGGCTTATGGAATTCAGTGTTTTTCCAGAATTTGAATTTAGAGTGAACATACATTTGACAGATTTAGCTTATTCGTATGCGGACTGTACGTTCTACATATCTCGAGCTGATGTGCTCCTGCTTCAAAGGAAACACCTATAACTAGTCGACTCATACGACACGCTGGTTAAGGCACAGTGCGTCTGTTCTACCCCCTCCCTTCCCGGACAATTGTGTCCCAGAACCGATACATTAGTCTTCTCATTTCAGGAGTTCCAACTTCTTCCGTCTCTAAAGCTAATTCTCTGTCCATGACATTTACACCCTAAGGGTTACGTGCGAGCATTCATGGCCAACTTGCACGCTCCACTCACAGTAAATTTAACAACCGCAATAAACATGACAGTTGAGTTTCTCGAATATCTCTAGACAAATGAGAAAACCTATGCGTTTAATAGTATCTTTTGTCTGATTTGGTGTTGTTTAAAGTCTAATTATGAGATGCGTGTATAAAAGTGTGTGTGTGTGTGTGTGTGTGAGAGAGAGAGAGAGAGAAAGAGAGAGAGAGAAAGAGAGAGAAAGAGAGAAAGAGAGAGAGGAAGAGAGAGAGTTGTGTTTGTGTGTGCATTGGGTTCAAAGCATTGGGTCTGATCGCATATGCCTCTCTCTCTTTCTCTCTCTCTCTCTCTCTCTCTCTCTCTCTCTCTCTCTCTCTCTCTCTCTCTCTCTCTCTGCGCAAAACACTTAGCTGCCTGCCGAGAGCACAGCACAAGACAGTGACTCGGTAGCTCTAGTGACGATCAACATGGATCTCCACAAACTTGTACTTCTAAACAGAACTCCTTAGTCTATCTATTAAATGAACTCTAGACCGTGAGAACACACGCACAAACAAGCACACACAAGTCGTCTAAAAAGCATGTTTTTGTCCTTGTAAGTTAACAGTTGGCGATCAGATCGTCCAAATACTCGCTGGTAGATGAACTTGTCGCCGGTCGGGCAGTATTTGGATCTGTCTTCCTTGATCGCATCACCACTACAACAGTCGTTTTCAGGTCTCCTGGAGGCTTGCAATTCTAAGCAATTTTATATTGCACACAGTACTTAGTCACAATTATAAATAAAGCTCCCCCCTCGGGCTGCTAAGTAAAGGCGACAGTTTTCTCCCCAGCAAATCACCTTTGTAAGTTGTCACAATATTCAAGCATGTTCAGTTTGCTTTATTTATCTATATTATTTTAATGGAAATCTACGAGGAAAAAAAGGAGAGGGTAGAGGGAGTGAGGTTCCATCTATTTTTGCTACACATGTTTTCTTCCCCAGTTAAATGCACACGATCTATTCTGCGATTTTATTTTTTTTTTTAAACGTATAGTCATTTCTGCTGTGACTGTTCTTTTTCCACTGTTAAACTCTAGAAATCTCCTAATGCTTTTGTACTCATTTATTCTCGTTAACTGAGAAAAGCAGCCAACCTAACCATTCGAGATCGAGTAAATAATGAAACTATCAAGCAAATTGTGGGAACACCTTATACTAGATTCATCGAGAAACAGCAGATCAAGTGGTTTGGCCATTTCGTTAGAATGCAGTAAGATCAAATACCATCACAAGCACTACATCTCAGAATATCAGCTACAAGAGCAAGAGGACGGCCTCGGAAATAATGCATCGACATCATTAATGACACAATATGCCTTCACGGCATGACAATAGATAGCCAGTGGCAGCTAACGTTCACTGTGTTGCAAGTTTTTCCTCCCCTCGGCGGTTAACGGCATAAGTGGTTTATGATGAGGATGATGAGCAATAACACTAAGTTTCCAGTTCTTGTTTTTTAATCCTGTTGTCATCATCATGCTTCATTATTCTGTTTGAAATAAAAATGGTTTTGACGTATGCCTGATGAACTCTATTTACTTAATGGTTCTGTGTTTTCCTCTTTACTTAGTATGACTTCTGCTCTATGTATAGACTTCTAGTTCACTTTTATAGTGTTTTTGTTTTCTACCCTTATTTATTCTATGATCTAAATTTGCAAAATACCCGATCGACGGCTTATTGACAATCAGTGAAGCTTATGAATAATGATCCTGCCTGTGCAATCATTCCGCCTGCTAATAATCCTAATGTATCAATCGAGTCACTAGTTTTCGATTGCCCTTCGGAATCCAAATTGAATTTCATTTAGAGATTCGTCAATTATTATTTCCAATTCTTTATTAAATTATCACTGACATCATTTTTTATTCCCCTGATACAAGCATATTGTTACAATTGTCACATTCCACTGTATGTCGCTTTTCGTTTGCATTATATAAGGCCAATAGAGTATGTCATCAGGTGTTAAGCAAAGAGACGATCCATTACTTTAAATAAAGCCCCAGAATGTCAGTATCTTGTCTGGAATATACTGAATTACCACTGTCATCATTGATAAAGAACTCTATTCTTAACTACACCGAAAAGAATGTAACTACAGTGACAGGAAGTGAAATGCAGTGGTACGGACTGTCGATACAGTTTGATCTAATCTCCACCAGTCACGGTCCTTAGCAGTCTCAGGATTTTATAGCTCGTTCAACATCTCATGAACACACTTGCAAGCTATTTTCTTGAAAACTGGCTGTTAAATCACAACGTTTTTTTTTTTGGGGGGGGGGGGGGGTGGGGGGCGGTTGCATGCAGCCTTAGATTATCCATGATGCAAAAATAAGAGTATTCTCTTGTCCGTAGATGCTCAGCATGCTGAATGTCAGTCAGTTCCTTTGATATTTTCAAACTATTGTAAATAATGGAGTGAACTTTTAGATTTTACAGCAAAAATCTGAATTTCCGGTGCTATTTTGTTTTTCAGAGGCGTGAAAAAAATGATGTAAATAATGTAAGTACGTTGATAGGTGAAGTAAATTTATTTATTGTCATTTATGTTCAACTGAACTGAGTTGAGCTGAGTCAAGAAAGACATCACAGCAACTCGGGGCATTTCCATATGCGCTCCGTCCCCATCTTCTGCAGTCAGCGCAGAGTAGCAATAGTAATGGTACCGGACGCAGTCAGATTATCTGTCACTCTTGCGATTCCTCTGAGTGTACTGTGCCGGCCATGCCCTCTGGTCACACCCATGTGTATCATTCTCTCTAGGCCATAATAATATATTCTCTCAACTAACTTCATTGCTTGTTCCTAAAGGGCTTTGACCACATCCGCCTTGTCATGTATCAACTCACCACCCAGTGGTGCAGATCCAGCGAATCTGTCTGCCTTGTTTAATTGTAAACATGTCCCCAATATGCAACAGTTTGTTTTCCCCTTCAGTCACCATTAGACCCCAGGGTGTATCTTAACTGCACAGCAAATTGAATTATGGTTGACACATTTGGATATGGAGATGTATTTGTTACAAATGAAGATGCACCTGAGGGTTGATGATATTCAACAACTCGTTGAGAAAATAGTTTTAATTATTCTGAATGTGACGATCCCAAAAGGTTGATAATTGTTACTGGCTGAACAAATTGTAATCCATCTCTGTGACAGTACTCGTCTTCCTCTCTGAACACATGTTCAACACACTTTTTCCAGAAATGAATGACTATTTTTGAGAGGAACTTTTTAAAATTCTAATACTGCATTGTGATTGTAATGTTAATTTCAGTTACTGAGAGTAACAAGTTGATGTGCTTCTAACATTTTTAAGATCTCACCTCTAATGACATCTACATCAAAGTCGTCAACTTTTCTTTTCCTTCCTTACTTGGCACGAGTGTACTTTGTGTCCTGTCTAATCGAACAGTTAAATGATGCTCTAGCCAGACCAAGCGCCAGTCGTGTTCGTTTCTCTGTGTCATGAAAATCCCAATGTAAATGACCCATATTAGATTCCCCGAGGAAGTGCTGGTACAGTAAAACGGTAACCTTCTGCATAGTTATATATATTTACATCTCAAATGCTAGCAAAATGTTTACCATGCTACCTATAGATTTTTCATGCTACCTAAAGGTTTGTCATGCTAGCTAAATGTTTACCATGCTACCTACAGATTTTTCATGCTACCTAAAGGTTTGTCATGCTAGCTAAATGTTTACCATGCTACCTACAGATTTTTCATGCTACCTAAAAGTTTGTCATGCTAGCTAAATGTTTACCATGCTACCTACAGATTTTTCATGCTACCTAAAGGTTTGTCATGCTAGCTAAATGTTTACCATGCTACCTATAGATTTTTCATGCTACCTAAAGGTTTGTCATGCTAGCTAAATGTTTACCATGCTACCTACAGATTTTTCATGCTACCTAAAGGTTTGTCATGCTAGCTAAATGTTTACCATGCTACCTACAGATTTTTCATGCTACCTAAAAGTTTGTCATGCTAGCTAAATGTTTACCATGCTACCTACAGATTTTTCATGCTACCTAAAGGTTTGTCATGCTAGCTAAATGTTTACCATGCTACCTATAGATTTTTCATGCTACCTAAAGGTTTGTCATGCTAGCTAAATGTTTACCATGCTACCTACAGATTGTTCATGCTACCTAAAGGTTTGTCATGCTAGCTAAATGTTTACCGTGCTACCTACAGATTTTTCATGCTACCTAAAGGTTTGTCATGCTAGCTAAATGTTTACCATGCTACCTATAGATTTTTCATGCTACCTAAAGGTTTGTCATGCTAGCTAAATGTTTACCATGCTACCTATAGATTTTTCATGCTACCTAAAGGTTTGTCATGCTAGCTAAATGTTTACCATGCTACCTAGAGATTTTTCATGCTACCTAAAGGTTTGTCATGCTAGCTAAATGTTTACCATGCTACCTAAAGATTTATCATGCTACTAAAGGTTTGTCATGCTAGCTAAATGTTTACCATGCTACCTATAGATTTACCATGCTACCTAAAGGTTTGTCGTGCTAGCTAAATGTTTACCATGCTACCTAAAGGTTTACCATGCTACCTAAAAGTTTGTCATGCTAGCTAAATGTTTACCATGCTACCTAAAGAATTACCATGCTACCTATGTTTACCCTTTCGGGTAGATGAGGCTCGTCAGTACGGCAGTGCAGCTCATCTAGAAGAAGGAAAACTCTGATTTCAAACCACGGGCAGATGAGGCTCGCCAGCACGGGAGTGCAGCTCATCTAGGAGAAGGTAAACTCTGACTACACACCTCCACTGCCTTGTGGCCATACCCATGTTTGGGAAAGCGCTTCGGGAGTAAACCCTGAGGAAAAATCCGGAGCTGGAATCCCTAAGGCGGTTTAGCATTGTATACAGTGCTATTCCGGCAATTCCTGTAACGTCCTCGGTGCCAAGTTGTACTGGTTTTTGCCTTTCCCTTGGTATCACCGGCGACGTAGAGAGGGGGTACTTGCTGCCTGGGCAACAGTCTGTACTCCAAATCAAAACGCCCTGGCCCGGTGGGAGAGACCATCGTAGTCTCTTGGACAGCTACCGCCCGCCTCAGCTGGACAGCCCCCAGTCAGTAAGGTGTTGTCCCGCCACGATCCGTTTGCCTTGTTGGGTGCACAGGGCTTAGGGGATAACCCAACAAACGGATTGAAATCCTTGTACCTACACAAAGAAGCCAAAAAATCATATTCCCAGCTCTAAAGCTGGGCACATGGAACGTGAGGACCATGACACCAGGTATTATGGACAATCTGCAGCATATGAGCGATGTAAGGAAAACTGCAGTCATCAACAATGAACTGTCCCGTTTGAACGTAGACATTGTTGCCCTACAGGAAACCCGGCTCTCCTCCTCAGGTAGCATCAAAGAGAAGGACTTCACATTCTTCTGGCAGGGAAAACAATCTTCGGAGTCCATGGAAGAAGGCGTAGGCTTTGCGATTAGGAACCGATTGCTTAGAACTGTCACACCACCTACAGGAGGATCAGAAAGGATCCTTAAAATTCAGGTCCAGACAAGAGCTGGATCAGTCACTCTGATAAGTGCTTATGCACCAACCCTGCCCTCTTCTCCCGACTCCAAGGACAAATGTTACGAGGAACTCAGCTCCACACTCAGCGAAGTCCCGGACAGGGAAGCCCTATTCATTTTGGGTGACTTTAATGCAAGAGTGGGTGCTGAGCACAGCTCATGGCCATCCTGTATGGGACATTTTGGAGTAGGAAAAATGAATGAAAATGGACAGAGGCTGCTTGAGCTATGCTGTCTTCACAACCTCTGCATCACAAATACCTTTTTTAATCTGAAGCCCCAGCACAAGGTCTCTTGGAGACATCCCAGATCTAAGCACTGGCACCAGCTTGACATCATCCTCACTAAACGCAGTCACCTTCATCTTGTTAAGGTCACTCGCAGCTATCGCAGTGCAGATTGTGACACATATCACTCCCTTGTGTGCAGCAAAGTGGAGTTAATCCCAAGCAGAATACATCGGGCAAAGATGCCAGGACGGCCCCGCATTGACACAGAAGAAAATCGTAATCCTGGAAAAGTAGGTGAATTTATAAAAATCCTGAGCACAGCTCTGCCCGGCCCACCAAACGTGGATGCTAGTGACAGATGGAAACATCTAAAACACGCCCTATATGATTCTGCCATGTCCGTGTTCGGTAAGAGGCAAGTTAAATCAATGGACTGGTTTGAGGAACACAAGGAAGAAATGTTGCCAATAATAGAGGAGAAGAACAAGGCTTTGTTGGGATATAAAATCCAGCCGAATATCAGAAATCTGCAAGTGCTCAGGTCCATTCGTTCTAGAGTCCAGAAAACTGCACGGCGCTGCGCTAATGATTACTGGATCAAACTTTATGAGAGGATACAAACCTCAGCAGCTACTAGCAACATAAGGGGAATGTATGCTGGCATCAAGAAGGCTATTGGGCCAGTAAAAAGAAAGATTGCCCCTCTCAAATCAACCACGGGCGAAATCATAAAGGATCGGACAAAGCAGCTGGACCGTTGGGTGGAGCACTACTCAGATCTATATGCTACAAGTACCTTGGTATGTGAAGAGGCCTTAAATGCAATGGGGTGTCTGCCAACCATGGGTGAACTAGACACGGAACCCTCCGTCACAGAAATCGGTGAGGCAGTAGATGGGCTTCCTTCAGGGAAGGCCCCAGGAGAGGATGGTATCCCACCTGATGCTCCAAGGATGCTATTCTTCCTGAGCTACACAAGATCCCCTGTCAGTGTTGGCAAGAAAAATCGGTGCCACAGGATATGAGATGCCAACATTATAACTCTCTATAAAAATAAGGGAGAAAGAAGCGACTGCAACAACTATCGCAGTATCTCTCTATTGAATTATGTAGGAAAAGTCTTTGCTCGTGATATCCTAAAGATGTTGCAAATTCTAACGAACAGAGTATACCCGGAATCACAGTGTGGGTTTAGAGCCCAGAGATCAACAGTTGATATGATCTTCTCCATCAGGCAGCTACAAGAGAAGTGCAGAGAGCAACAGAGACCACTGCTCATTGCTTTCATAGATCTCACTAAGGCCTTTGACTATGTCAGCAGAGATGGTCTATTCGGGATCATTGAAAAATATGGATGCCCACCTATCCTACTGAGCCTAATCAAATCCTTTCATGAGAATATGAGGGGGACCATAATATATGAGGATTCATCATCTCGACCCTTCCAGATTCGAAATGGAGTAAAGCAAGGATGTGTTCTGGCTCCCACGCTGTTTGGCATCTTTTTTACCGCATTATTGAGGCGTGCATTTGGGACAGCAACTGAGGGGATATACCTCCGTTCGAGGTCAGATGGCAATCTTTTTAATCTGTCCAGGCTACGTGCAAGGACGAAGGTGCACACGAGATGCCTCAGGGATTTTCTGTTTGCGGATGATGCAGCCATTGTGGCACATTCAGAGGATGATCTGCAGATCCTGATGAATCGCCTTGCAAATGCTTGCAAAGAATTTGGGCTTACCATCAGTCTGAACAAAACACAAGTGATGGGATTGAATGTTGAAAATCCACCAAACATTAGTGTGTATGACCATCAGCTGCTGGCTGTAAATGAGTTTGAGTACCTAGGCTCACGTATTTCAGACAATCATTCTCTGGATGCAGAACTAAACAAACGTAAAGGAACGGCCTCTGCTATGTTTGCAAATCTCACAAAGAGAGTCTGGTAAAACCAAAAGCTAACTGATAATACAAAAATGAAGGTTTATGAGTCTTGTGTCCTGAGCAAATTACTGTACGGCTGCGAATCCTGGACTCTCTATGCTCCACAGGAAGAAAGACTGAATACCTTCCATATGCGCTGTCTGAGACGCATCCTTGGCGAGACTTTGTCTCCAACGAATGTGTGCTCACAAGAGCAAAAATACCATCAATGTATTGTATACTGAAGCAAAGACGTCTGCGCTGGCTGGGACATGTCTCCCGCATGGAGGATGGTCGTATTCCAAAAAATCTCCTATATGGTGAATTGGTAACTGTGAATAGACCTACAGGAAGGCCAAAGCTGCGCTATAAAGATGTATGCAAACGTTACCTAATAGATACCAACATAGGCACAGAGACATGGGAAAAATCAGCTGCAGATCGACTACTATGGAGACAGAAAGTGAAAGACGGACTGTCACATTTTGAAAGAAACCGAACACAACGAGCTGTGGAGAGGAGACACCGGAGAGTAAAACTGCCTCACAACGAGGGAGTATCTGCTTTTGTGTGTATCCTATGTGGCAAAGGCTGCCATTCCCGCATCGGACTTTGCAGTCACAGCAGATGCTGTTCCCAAAGCCAGCGGCACATCTCCATAGTCCCCCGGGACTGACGAATGCCATTATATGTTTACCATGCTACCTGAAAGCTTACCATGCTACCTAAAGGTGTACCACGCGACGGCAAGGTATACCATGCAGTCCTGAAACTCCTAAAAATCTCATTTCTGTCTGCACGCGACGAGGCAGATCCCACATACCCCGGTCAACCTCAAAACTAGTTATAATTAGGGCACTCGCAACAGCTACATCAGCCAGGTGTTGCCTGCAGGCCTATGCGGGTAAGGACGCTATATTTCGGCGCCTCTATTTATCACTTTACAACCTGTGAATTCCCGCTTAAATTCCTTGAAAATGATGTATTATATTTCAGGAAAACATCCAGTATTTCTATCTATCTATTGTCTTCTTCACTTTTACTGGGTTGCAGCCCAGTGTCGTGGTTTAAAATATTTGTTTTGTGCCTCTCGCGTGATTTGAGTGACAGTTTTCTGGATCTTCTGGCCGTATTCCGCTACTCCATCTATCCTTTTTTCCTGGGTCTTCCTCTGGTCTTTCTTCCCGATGTTCTACTGTAAAAGGCCTTATAGGCAATCTGATCCGGTTGCATTCTTACTAAATGGCCAAACCACTTCATTCTCTGTCTTTCAATATGTTTCATGCATCATCTTGTTTCAACTTTGTCTCTAATGCTGACGTTTGTGACTGTCTCTTCGTGTATTGTTGGTGACTCTTCGGAGACATCGCATTTCACACGTAGTTATTTTTTGCATATGTGATTTGTTCATTTTCCACGTTTGGCACTGATAACATAACGTAGGGATGAAAATGCTGTTGATCATCCGTTGTTTGGCTGATAACGAGATCTTTGGATGACAAAGAAGTGGGGCCAGTTGGTAGTTGACTGCATTGGCTTTTGGAACTCTAGCTTGTATCTCTTTATCGAGTCTTCCATCTTCTGTAAATATGCATCCTAAGTACTTGAATTCTTGAACATGTTCTAATTGTATGTATTTCTTTCCTATGGTCATTACTTCAGTTTTTGAGGTGTTTATTTTCATGTCAAATTTTGTACAGTGAGCAATGCAATGAATCAACATGTTGTTGTAGTTTTTGTTCTTCTTCTTGTAACAAACATTGGTCATCTGCAAAGAGTAGTTCATTTATAATATCTGTGTTTTGGTTTGACTCCAGTGCAATTTTATCCATATATGTGATGAAGAGTGGGGGTGATAGGACACGTCCTTGTCGTACTGCTGATGTAATGGGGAACCAGTCTGTCATACCTTCCGTTGTTCTTACAGCGCTCTGGCTATTTTGATAGAGAGCCATTATGTTTACCAATAATTGACCCTGTACACCATATTCTTCAAGAATGTACCATAGTTTATTTCTGTCAACCCTGTCAAAAGCCTTATCTTGATCAATGAATATAAGATTCTGGTGTTCATTATATTCGATTGTCTGTTCACAAATTTGTCTAAGAGTAAATATTGCATCAGTGCAGCTCTTTCCTTTTCTAAATCCAAACTGATTGTTTCTTAATTTAGGTTCTAATATCACCCTCGCTCTTCGTTCTAATATTTTTGCAAACATCTTTCCTACTTGGCTTTGTAAAGAGATACCTCTGTATGTTTCACAATCTCGTTTATCACCTTTCTTCTTCCATATGGGAACTATAATTGCCCTCTGCCAGTCAACGGGAACTTTCATTTCCTCCCAGGCCATATTGAATATTCTTGTCAGCCATTTTACTGCTGTTGCCTTATACGCAAGTATTATGTCTGTTGTAATACCATCTGTTCCATCCGGTTTTGTTTCTTTTGCTTTGCTCTAGGATCTTTTCAACTTTAGATTCTAATACATTAGACACTGTTTCTTGTGGTCCACTATTCAGTAATTCAGAAAAATATTCTTGCCATCTTCTTTTGACATCTTGGGATTTGGTGAGTGGTTTTTTAGCCTCTATATTGCTGTCCCATGTAAAAATGGTAATAAACTGTAAAGAACTGACCTAATTAAAAGCACGAGCAGGGTGTTTGTAAAATCTCACTACCCTTTGTATATAGAAAAAAAAAATATGAAATCGAAGTACATGACGTCATCAAAAAGTGTGCTCCACAGTCAATCGTTAAGCGTTATGGAGTGAATGGCTGTCTTCTGCTGGAGTAATTCCTTGCACTTAAATCAAAAATGTGTTATCTCGATAAGAAGAATATTCTTGTTTGAGGAAGTGTTTCCAGTTGGCATGCACAGTCATGTCTTTAAACCCGTGGTGTACATTTCCAACACCTGTTATGATGTATATGTCATTGGTAAATTTTAGCTTCTCTAACATAGCTTCAGACACTAGCAGAAGCTACTGCCACTAATTATAAGATTTTTTTTTTTTTGGGGGGGGGGGGGGGGGGGGAATGCAACAATTTTTTTAGGGTTGTGAATATCGTTTTGTTTTTTTAATCTGTTCTGCATACAAAGTGTAGTGAGACCTTACAACCACCCTGCTTAAGCATATGCATGCATTTATAGAAAAGATCTACATACTTTGCTTGCTGAAGCACCAAACACCAAGCCAGCCTATCTGTTGTCCAAAGTGAAATCTATGAGTGAAATAGTCAGAGGAAATACTCATCTGGCTGCTGAAGTTAGACACAGGGCGCTTATGTGATTGTCCTGGGTGTTGCAATGTTGATTCTAAACTGAGATTTAATCTCAACTGTGGGTGGAATATTCACGACACATGTTGTGAATGCGATGAAGACCGCATACACCAGTGTTCTTCAACTGGTGGGTTGTAGCCCAAAGGTAGACCACAGAAAAGTCCGGGCAGGCCGCTAAAAATGTCTTTGAAATCCTGGAATAGGGTAGGATAGATGGTTTTCTTTATCAAACAGCTGCCGGGTTGGACAGTATTTGGGTCTGTCTCCTTTGATCGCATCAAGACTGCGAGAGTCCTTTTCAGGGCTACTTGCTGGCCAGCAGTACTAAGCCATTCTATATGGCGCACATATCCTAGTCACAATGATAACCTAAAGCTCCCCTTCTGGGATGTTGTTTGGACGTGACGATTTTTCAAGCAAAGTAACGGAAGGGGTTTTCTCTTTCAAGGGGAGAGTCTATAGGATTAGCGCATCAAAGATTTCGCTTTTATTGATGAAACTTGTTTTTATATGACATCGGACTGAAGCGAAACACCGTTGTCTATATTTGTTTGTGTGTTTGGATAGCTTTTAGGTTAACAATTTCCACTGTTCTGGTGGGGCGCGGGTTTACAGATATTGATGGAAAAGAGCCGACAGTCCACTAGTGAGTGACTGTGCGGATTATGTGTGTTCTTACATGTAGAACACATAGTTACATCACACAGGATCACAGATCAGGGCTGTCGGCACCTCAGGGAACAGGTCACCTCAGCCCCTGTCCACATACAAATGGCAGCAAACGCACTCACCCATTCCTTCAAAAAATTGTGCCATTGGGCCAGGTAGTCCGCATTAACAATTATATAGAAATTCGATGTAAATGTTTTGTCTATTTATTTAATATCACTCAAAAAGACGAGACGATCGACTTTATTGCATTGGGTTTTATCCCATGTGGCTCTGACTCCCTCCGCAGAACGGCTAGCCGCCTGCCGAAAGCGCCACACAGAGAACGAACTAAATAGCTCTGGCGACGATCGCTAGGGATCTCCGTAAAAATTGCACTCGAGAATTAAACGGCACCGCCGTAAAACGAACCCATGACCTTCAGAAAGCGAGGCAAATGGCTGGACCACAACGGACAGAGATCTCGTTTTCAATTTAATTTTAAATTTAACACCACTTGATATGTAGTTTTTCTGTTTATTTACCAAAGAGGACAGTATTCATCTTCTTTTAAACTTTAAACCCACTCCCTTTTATTTTAAACTTTCTGTATTCGGAAATGATTATTGCGGGATGGAAGTTAGCGGTTCTGAGCATCTAATGTCGTTCATTTTTCTTCTTGTTCGCGTTCGCCGGCTGTAAACTCCAGTGGTTGCTCGTCTACTTCTAGTCTCTAAGCCTATTAAAGAACATGAGTTTTGCGTTCAAATCCGTTCTACAGATCTGACTCATTTTTATGCATACAGTTGATTTTTTGCTTCATAGGCAGATGCACTCCGACTTCGACGGCAGTTCCATTAAAGTACAAAAATACCCTTTTCCACGCCACTAGGCCTATTGGGAATATAGTGCAAGACCTATACTTTATAGACTGTGGTAATGTCTCCTCCGTGTCTTAGCTTGTTTCTAGGGGTTTGTTCTTACTAAAGACATGATTGACACTTACGTAGACACAGGTGGTACGAGAAGACGATATCTCAATAATATACTTTATTACAATTTCACATACCATTTGTCCAGTCAGTGTCCACTACGAAGTAGCCAGTCCAGCATTATAATATGACATTGTTCAGACATCATCTTGGAGTATTCTCTCATTCGCACTCAGTACCTCTCAGTCCTCTTTCCTCACATTAAGAATACACGCCATGGTTGCTACGGCCGTTCTAAGCATGGTGGTTAAACTTCTTGAGCAATTGGAAACTGGTTGGATGCCACTTCGGATCAGATCGTCGTCAGACTGTCATCTTGTTGTCATCTCCCGGAACAGAGCTCACTTCGCCAAATACACAGTTACCTTCAAGGTGAATCTCAAATACACCGTTTCGCTCCGGCTGGCAAACACACACTGTCTGATTACACCTTTTTCTAATCTTAAAACCTTGTGCTGAGTTGCACATGGCTTCACGTGTTCGTCTACCCTGCTCGAGTACCTCGTGTTTCTACAGGCATTTGCGTTATCCCGTTTTTCTGTCTTATCTCGAGGTGTCTCCCTCACATTATTCCCCTGGGAATCTCCGTGTGAAAATACCAACATTACCTAGACTAATCGGCAATCGATGTTTGATATGGTCAGCATTATGCCGGCCGCCTTAACTTCACAGCACTGCTGCACCTGGTACCCAGTCAAGGCTGGGTGGACGGCTGCACCTGGTACCCAGTCAAAGCTGGGTGGACTGCTGCACCTGGTACCCAGTCAAGGCTGGGTGGACTGCTACATCCGGTACCCAGTCAAGGCTGGGTGGACTGCTACATCCGGTACCCAGTCAAGGCTGGGTGGACTGCTACATCCGGTACCCAGTCAAGGCTGGGTGGACTGCTGCACCTGGTACCCAGTCAAGGCTGGTGACTGCTGCACCTGGTACCCAGTCAAGACTGGGTGGACTGTGAGCAAAGGTTATTTAAAAAAAAAAAAAAAAAAAAAAGACCGGCTCAAGAAGCTCCATA
>CAJHNH020001596.1:115000-125000 GCA_905116865.2 Candidula unifasciata | reverse complement strand
AAGTTGACTTCTAGTATTTTTACCAGGTCTCTGGGTAGTTAGACCCGAACATCACCCCCCTTTCCCCCTCTTTGTTTTTCCTCCCACCCCCTCCCCCCCCCCTTTTCCTACCTTCTGTATTGTTGCGCACGTTGAATAAATATAAATGCAAACATAACCTCATATTATATATCTGTACTTGGTAAAATGATCACAGTTGGTTAAACATATTTTTTTTTTTTTTTTATTGTGTAGAACTTTGAGAGACAGGAAACTGATCGGGAACCTTTCGCACATAGAGCATATGATGCCAGACTTACGTTTGTATAGACTGAAAATATAGTATGTTCAACATCACACCAGGCGCCTTTACCTCCAAAGACATTTTGTGTAAATCTATTTTAGGCTTAGTAGACCTTAGAGGCTTCGGTACTTACTTTTTTTTTTTTTTTCAAATCAGTGTAAGCTGCATGAAATAAATAACATACTGTCACATCTTGAAAGAAAGTAAAGTAAAGTACAGTAAATTAAAGTAAAGTGTCAGCGTCTGTGGCTTAGACGTTACGAACGTGCTTCGTAATGCAGGGGTGGTTTATATATATATATATATACATAAACACCGACTAAGTAATTATAAAGAAAACATAATCAGGTGGTTTATTAGAATCCAAGGATAGGTGGTACATAGGGATTAGTGAGTTTATTACTTTACAAATGTCCAATGCGAAGTTTCTGTGCAGTCTACAAATAAAAGGATATGTGGTTGGGGGAAAAAAAACAGAGAAGCGAAATAGCTTGGCCAGTTGAACAGACACTCTATAGAGTAAACAACTGCAGCTGAAACTGAATTTGAGTGAGTAACAGAAGAGAAGATAACCGTGGTTAAAAAAAAAACATCAAAAGAGCATCAGTATGCACTAGTGTCTAACCACGGAGACAAGCAGTGTTGGAAAACCCGTAAGCCCTCTTGCATCACCTAGACCGCCCGCGTTTGATGGAATGATTAGATTTAAAGGTTAAAAGAGAAAGCAAAATAAATGTAACATTTTTCCATTCAAAACTGAAATGTCGCAAAAGATTTCTTGAATGTCTTTTCCTTCTTTTTTCTCATAGAGTGTAGTTTTCTTCTTCTTGGCAAACTGAAAAAAAGATATGCATGCCGGAAGAAGAAACAAGAGCGGGAGATGCGAGAACTGAGAGCTGGAGATGTGACGAAAGATAGTGCAGACAGAAAAGCGTCTAAGCTGTAGGAAACATGTCTTTTACCCCAGCAGTGCCTGTGACAAGGAGTCCGGTCCTTACGCATCCAAAGGTAGCTGGGTAATGCTGTTACAAGCTCTAACCTGACGCCACACAAAAATCGATGGGCTGGGAAGAATGTTGTTATGTAGCCAAACGGGGAAGGAAAGCCCGGTTAATTCACGCCATTAGATCTCATTGTGAATGTCACGAGGGGAAACTCGATTACTGAGCCTTTCCGAGAGTAGTGGGTCTAACTTTGGAACGTCCGACGACAATTTCATGACGATAGTTGGGGTTTAAAACAAAATAATCTCAAGGAAAGTAAGGGACTGTTTTTACACGGTTTAGTGTACAGTTGTCAATGTGGTAGGTAAGTTAAGGACCTGTTAGTTGCGTATCCTTTACAGGACGCTACAGAACCAACCCCAACAGCCCCTGGTTGTTGTGTGGTTTTTCTAGGTAAATTTAAGTCCACTAGTTTGCAATCGCTTCTAGACGGTCGGCTTTCTTAATACCACTGTCGAAACCAACACAAGGCGCATGGCCTGCAGCTGGCATCGAACTCGGCATCCCGGCATTACGAAGCTTTCGCATCGACTTAGCCACAGAGCCGATACTGACCCGTGGATGTGATAAGTCAGTCAAGGAAGCCTTGTATGTGGTAAGTTAAGGACCCGTGGATGTGGTAAGTTAAGGACCCGTGGATGTGGTAAGTTAAGGACCCGTGGATGTGGTAAGTTGAGGACTCATGGATGTGGTAAATTAAGGACCCTTGTATGTGGTAAGTTAAGGACCCATGGATGTGGTAAGTTAAGGAACCTTGTATGTGGTAAGTTAAGGACCCGTGGAAATGGTAAGTTAAGGACAAGTGGATGTGGTAAGTAAAGGACTCGTGGATGTGGTAAGTTAAGGACCCTTGTATGTGGTAAGTTAAGGACCCATGGATGTGGTAAGTTAAGGACCCTTGTATGTGGTAAGTTAAGGACCCGAGGATTGGTAAGTTAAAGACCCGTGGATGTGGTAAGTAAAGGACTCGTGGATGCGGTAAGTTAAGGACCCGTGGATGTGGTAAGTTAAGGACCCGTGGATGTGGTAAGTTAAGGACCCTTGTGTGTGGTAAGTTAGGGACCCGTGGATGTGGTAAGTTAAGGACCCGTGGATGTGGTGAGTTAAGGACCTTTGTATGTGGTAAGTTAAGGACCCTTGTATATGGTCAGTTAAGGACCCGTGGATGTGGTAAGTTAAGGACTCGTCGATGTGGTAAGTTAAGGACCCGTGGATGTGGTAAGTTAAGGACCCTTGTGTGTGGTAAGTTAAGAACCCGTGGTTGTATTAAGTTAAGGACCCGTGGATGTGGTAATTTAAGGACTCGTGGATGTGGTAAGTCAGTCAACGAACCTTGCATGTGGTAAGTTAAGGAATCGTGTATGTGGTAAGTTAACGACTGGTGGATGTGGTAAGTTAAGGACTCGTGGATGTGGTAAGTTAGGGACTCGTGTGTGTGGTAAGTTAAGGACTCGTGTATGTGGTAAGTTAAGGACTCGTGGATGTGGTAAGTTAAGGACTCGTGGATGTGGTAAGTTAGGGACTCGTGGATGTGGTAAGTTAAGGACTCGTGTATGTGGTAAGTTAGGGACTCGTGTATGTGGTAAGTTAAGGACCCATGGATGTGGTAAGTTAAGGACTCGTGGATGTGGTAAGTTAATGACTCGTGGATGTGGTAAGTTAAGGACTCGTGGATGTGGTAAGTTAAGGACTCGTGTATGTGGTAAGTTAGGGACTCGTGTATGTGGTAAGTTAGGGACTGGTGGATGCGGTAAGTTAAGGACCCGTGGATGTGGTAATTTAAGGACCCGTGGATGTGGTAAGTTAAGGACCATTGTATGTGGTAAGTTAAGGACCCTTGTATGTGGTAAGTTAAGGACCCGTGGATGTGGTAAGTTAAGGACTCGTGGATGTGGTAAGTTAAGGACTCGTCGATGTTAGGGACCCTTGGATGTGGTAAGTTAAGGACCCGTGGATGTGGTAATTTAAGGACCCGTGGATGTGGTAATTTAAGGACCATTGTATGTGGTAAGTTAAGGACCCTTGTATGTGGTAAGTTAAGGACCCGTGGATGTGGTAAGTTAAGGACTCGTGGATGTGGTAAGTTAAGGACTCGTCGATGTTAGGGACCCTTGTATGTGGTAAGTTAAGGACTCGTGTATGTGGTAAGTTAACGACTGGTGGATGTGGTAAGTTAAGGACTCGTGGATGTGGTAAGTTAGGGACTCGTGTATGTGGTAAGTTAAGGACTCGTGTATGTGGTAAGTTAAGGACTCGTGGATGTGGTAAGTTAAGGACTCGTGGATGTGGTAAGTTAAGGACTCGTGGATGTGGTAAGTTAAGGACTCGTGGATGTGGTAAGTTAAGGACTCGTGTATGTGGTAAGTTAAGGACCATTGTATGTGGTAAGTTAACTACCCTTGTATGTGGTAAGTTAAGGACTCGTGTATGTGGTAAGTTAAGGACTGGTGGATGCGGTAAGTTAAGGACTCGTGGATGTGGTAATTTAAGGACCCGTGGATGTGGTAAGTCAGTCAACGAACCTTGTATGTGGAAAGTTAAGGACTCGTGTATGTGGTAAGTTAAGAACCCGTGGATGTGGTAAGTTAAGGACCTGTGGATGTGGTAAGTTAAGGACCCTTGGGTGTGGTAAGTTAAGGACCCGTGGATGTGGTAAGTTAAGGACCCGTGGGTGTGGTAAGTTAAGGACCCGTGGATGTGGTAAGGTAAGGACTGGTGGGTGTGGTAAGTTAAGGACTGGTGGATGTGGTAAGTTAAGGACTGGTGGATGTATTAAGTTAAGGACTCGTGGGTGTGGTAAGTCAGTCAAGAAACCCATGTATGTGGTAAGTAAAGGACTAGTGGGCTTGGTATGTCAGTAAAGGAACCTGTTCCACTCCCATAAGCCTACTGGGTCTATAGAGCTGGAAATGTGAGTCTTCGGGGCAAAAGCGGCCAAGCCGTTTGACTCGCAATCTTAAGGTTATGGATACGTTTCACAGCTAGTCGTTCGGTTCACGAGTTAAATCTTTACTGAGATTAACGGGGATAGTCGTCGGAGCTACAGAGTTCGATGTTTGTGCGATACTCTCGATAGGTAATTAGTCTTTCTGTAAAGAAAGTGAGAGAGAGACAGAGTGAAAGAGAGAGAGAGAGAGAGAGAGAGAGAGAGAGAGAGAGAGAGAGAGAGAGAGAGAGAGAGAGAGAGCCATTTTGAATAAAACCGGATGCAATGAAGTCGATCTTCTCAACAGCAACTTTCAATACTGGACTTGTTTCACAGACCAGTCTACTGTCGGTGGGTAATACAGTCAACGTCGTGCCGGATGTATCGACCTCAATTAGGGCCTTGTCTGAAACAGCAGTGGGCTGTTCAGAAAAGACTCTTGTTGTGGCCTTCAGACAGCTGTACAAGAGTCGCACTGTGGAAGTTAAAGAGGTAGTATCATACAAATAACAGGATGATAAAGAGTAGTAGTGTAGTAACAGCAGCAATAGTAGTTGTAGTAGCCGCTGCAGCAGTAGCAGCAGTAGTGTAACTGTTTTAAGTACTATTAGCAGTAGTAGTTTTCTTTTCGTTGTAGATCGAGACGTAGAATAAAACAAGCAACTACAAAACAGAGAAATAAAGAAAGAAAAGGATAGAAATAAAGAAGGAAAGAAAGAAAAGAAAAAAAAGAAAGAAAAGTAGATAGGAAACAAAAAGGACAGATAAACATGCAGGCAGAGAAATATATATATGCGAGCTTGTATTAAGACATAATGGATGCATCTAATCAAAAAGAGACACCGGATACAAACATAAATTAGTTTTAAACAAATGAAAACATCTAATATTGCAGCAACTCATTAAAAAAAAAAAAGCAATGTCGCTGAAATCGATCATTAATTTTGCCCGCGAAATATCCACCTTGCTAACGTTCTTCGTTAAACGCCGCCCTCATAAAGCGATCATTGAAACTTGAAAGATTGCATGTCGAAAAACTGCAGGTAGCAGAAATAAATCGACAAGGAGACAAGCAAAACTGACAGCAGCAAGAAGATACAGTGGAGCCTCGCTTAACGAGCTTAATTCGTTCCAGAATCATACTCGTTAAGCTAAACACTCGTTATGGGAAACAATTTTCTCATATAAATTAATGTAAAATACGATAATGCGTTCCATGTTGAAAAAAAACCTCACAGAATCCTTTGTATAACGTTTATTCAAAGAAAATTATATACATATTTTAATGGCGAGTGAATCATCTTCATCTTTTCTTCTATAACGCGGAACGAACCCACCTTGGAATGCGAATTCGATTTGCAGGGGTGGGGGGGGGGGGAGGAGTCGAAATAATTATGATTCATAGCTAATTATTTTTTGTTACTATAAATTTGATTTGATTTGATTCAAGAACCGATTCAAACACTCAGGGCATTCCCATAAGCGCTCCGTTTCCATCCTCAGCAGCCAGCGAAGAGTTCCGATACTAATGGTGCCAGTAGCATTCTGATTAAACGTCCGTCTTGCTTTTCCTCTGAGCCCTGAGCATCTGCCAGAACCTCTCATCATTCCCAACTGCATCAGTCTCACCACACTGTGATGATCAATCTGCTCCTCCGCACTGTACACGCTCTCCCACAAGGCACTAACCACGTCTGCCTTATCATGCATCAGCATTCCACCAAGCTGTGCAGAGCCAGCCAGTCTGTCCGCCTGTTGATTTGCTAACACACCAGCATACCCTGGTGAAAAAATCCAGATAATACTCCTCAATCGTGTCTTCCGTGGTGAGGCATGCCACTCTGCACGAAGCATGCCTGTTCTGATCTTCATCGGCATGCTTTCTGAGTCAGTTACAATCACGATATGTATATCCTCCTACTCCTATGACAAAGTTTTCTACAAAACTTCTTTGCACTGAGACACAATGCAACTCTATAAGCTCTTGGCTGGTCAGCTTTTGGCTGTGCTCTTCCACAAGCTCTTTGATATCACTGTTATCCACTTACAATCCCATGACAGTGGCCAAAGACACAATCTAGTTGACTAGAGGTTCCACATGTACTGTCTCGAACCCCTCAAAGTCACAAATCGACAACGCTCTCCGACCAAAGGCTCTCTAGGTAACCCCTTCCCCTGCCTTGTCGATCATCTTGAAGCAGGCAACGATGTGATAGTAATTTTTCTAAAACTCTTTGAGAGTGAGGTTGGTCCCTTTAGTCACCCGAAAACAATGATGGAAGAGTGCTTTAGTGTAGAGCTTCTTAAAGTTAGAAATAACTTGCTGGTCCATGGGCTGGAGTAACGGAGTGGTGTTTGGAGGCAGAAACTGGATCTTGATGAACTTAAATTCTTCAGAGAGGTCATCTTGTAGGCCTGGAGGATTCGTGTACATATATCACAATATAACACAAGTTTGAGAAAAGGTTTGATCACAAGCGACACTACGATGCTACTGGAACGAGTGCTAAACACAGACTTACGTAACATGCGCACAATCCAGGACTTCCCCTCTCCTCGCCACTCGTTATGCGAAACGTCGCTCGTTAAGCAAGTCATTTTTTATGAATTTGTTTTGCTCGTTATGCGAATTACTCGTTATGAGAGGTGCTCGTTAAGCGAGGTACTACTGTAAGTATTTAATCATCATCATCATCCTCAGCATCCCATAACACAGCAGTGTGTTATTGGTTCAACAGTTTATGTTTTCCGTCTAATCTGTGTGTGTGTGATTGTTAGTGTGTGGATATATGTCTGTATTTTTAGGTTTGTAAGTATGTGTGTGTATTTATGTATGTAATTTGTAAGGATATGGGTGTATGTGTGATTGAATATGAGTGTGATTGTGTGTGTCTGTATTATGTATGCATGTATGTTTGTATGTATGCAGGCATATATAAGTGAATGTTTGTATGAGGGTGTCTGTTTGTGTGATTATTTATGTTTGTTTGCATGCATATGTGTGTATGTATGTTATGTGTGTGTATGTATGCATGTATGTGTGTTTGTATGCATGTTGGTGGATGTATGTATGCATATATTATCTGTGTAAGTATTTGTGTGAATTTATGTGTGTTTGCAAGTATGTATGTATATTTGTAAGTATGTGAGTGTTTGTATGGATGTGTGTATGTATGGATGTGTGTATGTGCGCATGTATGTATATGTAAATAGATGTGTGTGTTTTATGTTTGTAGATGTATGTTGATGTATGTTTGTATTATGTATGCATGCAGATTCAGCCTATGTATGTATGTATACATGTGGATGTGTGTATGTGTGCGTATATGTATGTAGGTGCATGTATTTATTATGTATGTCTGTATGTATGAGAATGTATGAATGTAAATGTGTAAGTATATGATTGTATGTGTGTGTGTGTGTATATTTTTGTATAATGTGGGTGTATGCAGGTATATGTAGCTGTGTAGGTATGTGGGTGTTTGTGTATTTATAAAAGCATGCAAGTGTGCATGTGTGTGTGGTTGTGTGTGTATGCATGTGAATATATGAAAGTATATTTAGGTATGTATGTATGTGTGTAGAGAAGTGAGTTTATGTATAAATTTGTGTATGTATGCATGTATATATGTATAGATGTATTTTGGTGTATGTATTCATATAAGTGTATATGTGTGGTTTTAGGCATATGTTGGTGTCTGTACATGTGATTGTAAATGTGTGTATGCATGTGTACATGTATATCCATAAGTGTATGTGTGTGTGTTTTCTGTTTGTGCATTTATGTCTATGTATGTGTAGGCTTGTATTTGTATGTAGATTCATGTGTGTATGTAACATGTATGTGTGTATATGAGTTTGCATGTATGAGAACATAGGAGTATGTATACGTGTGTGTGAGTGTGTACGATTGTGTACACATGATGTGTGTATGCATTATACTATAATTTATATTTCTTTATTAAATCCATAACATGCATTATTGATAACCGGTATTGGTACTCTAAAAAATGAGTACTTAGAAGGGCCGAATGTCAGACGGGCCTGCGTGCCCAATTTGTAACCCTTTGAAAAAAAAGTTTGTTCGTTCGTTCGTTCGTTCGTTCTCCACATTTGGCGGTCAGTTGCGATGGACCACATGGTTGCATGCCTGAGGCTTGTTTAGTCAGTCAGGTTTGTAATCAGGACTTTCTTGGTCTGCCTCTTCTCCTCTTTCCCTCAACTGAGCACTGCAGTATTGTTTTTGGAGGTCGTTAGATATTATTATATGTCCATAAGCATTAACAAATATCATATTATGTTTTTATCCATAGTAGTAGTAGCAGCAGCAGTGGTAGCATCATCAGGCAGCAGTTGTAGTAGAAGCAGCAGAAGTAGTAAAAGCAGAAGCAGAAGTAGTAGTAGCAGCAGCCACAAAAGCACTAGTAGTAATAGCATTGGCAGCATTAGTGTATCACTAGAAATACTAGTGGCAGTGTTGTTGTTATTGTTTTTGTTGTTGTTTTTGTATTTCAAGAAAAAGCGTAAAACCAGCAACTTCGAGAGATAATGAAGAAAGAAAGAAAGAAAGAAAGAAAGAAAGAAAGAAAGAAAGAAAGAAAGAAAGAAAGAAAGAAAGAAAGAAAGAAAGAAAGAAAGAAAGAAAGAAAGAAAGAAAGAAAGAAAGAAAGAAAGAAAGAAAGAAAGAAAGAAAGAAAGAAAGAAAGAAAGAAAGAAAGAAAGAAAGAAAGAAAGAAAGAAGAGAAGCAGACAGAAAACAGAAAAAGTAAAAATAAACACAGACAGGAAAAAAAACCTGCTGATAGACAAAGAAAAAACATTGAGAATGAAAGAAAGAGCAAAATAGGCAAAGACTTTTGCAAGTAGGAAAGAAAAAGAAATAAACTTAGGAAGAAAGAAAGAAAAAGAAAGAAAGAAAGAAAAAGAAAGAAAGTAGAAAGAACCAAAAAAAAAAAAAAAACAGTCATACAGACATAAAAAGTAACACCCTCAGAGATGTAAATATGAAAAAAATAGAGAATGAAAAAAAGGAGGAAGTAGAAATTCTATCTCTTATAATCCTATTAATTCATTTTTTTTTTTTTTCAGTGCAGGTAAAATGCACAAAGCTCTCTGTCTCTGTTTTTTGTTTGTTAATGTAATTAATTATTTGAATACAATGTTTGTTTCATGGACCTGAACGCTAGGAAAGATAAAAATTCTAAGCCCACAGAAATTATACATTCATAGAGTATAACAGGAACATCAATATTTGCAACCAATATGCGCGGCCGTATAAAAACATAATGGATGCATCTCATCGACAAGAAATACTAGAAGCGTACATTAATGAGTTTAAATGAGGTCGGAACATCTTCCGTTAGCATTCTTCATAAAAAAAAAAAAAATAACAATATCGCTGAAATCCATCTTGAATTTTGCCTACGAAATGTTCGGCCTACTGACGTTCTTCCTTTAACGCCAGCCGTATTGAAACGTCTAGTGCAGTGATTCCCAACGTTGGAGCTTCAACCCACGGGGGGATGGTGTTCGATGGGTGGGGGCCGGGAGCGTTTGTTTAAGGGCATCAATTTCATTCCTTAAATGGCAATAAAAAAATGGACTCCTCCATAGTTTAAAATTAGGTTAACCAAAGGCGATTTACATTGGAATCATAACAATTTTAGAAAAGCTAATGTGGGAGAACCAGGTTACAGAACCTGACTGACGGGACAGGCCTCAGGGATACAACCATGAAGTCCATCGCAAATGACAGCTAAAGGTGGAAAGAGCTGATCAGACAGTTGA
>CAJHNH020001596.1:97500-110000 GCA_905116865.2 Candidula unifasciata | reverse complement strand
TTCTTCTTCTTCTTCTTCTTCTTCTTTCTTCTTCTTCTTCTTCTTCTTTCTTCTTCTTCTTCTTCTTCTTCTTCTTCTTCTTCTTCTTCTTCTTCTTCTTCTTCTTCTTCTTCTTCTTCTTCTTCTTCTTCTTCTTCTTCTTCTTCTTTATTATGCCCCACTACTACTCATTCTCCAACGCCTCATCCTCTTATTTCCGAAATTTGATTTTTGTTACTTTCAATTTAGAAAGTGGAATGGCTTGGAGGTGAGAATTTAGCAATTAGCTTTCGCTGATCTGTTTTGAAAAGCTTTGTTGACGTAAAAGATGTCAACAAACAGAAAGTAATTCCTTCTCTATTTTGAACCTGTTTCAGTGGATGGAATGTTCTCTAACAATCGCCAAAAACTTGATGTAACCGTAATCACTTTGCGCAGGAAAATAACAAAAATAAGCCAAAATAAGCAGCTTTTTGATCAGTATTTAAAAAATAAAGCCGAAAACAAAACCGTTGGCCATCTTTGTTTTTCTTCTCGTATGAGTAGATATGGCCAGGAAGACTTGCTTACTGTCCTGAGAATGCTGGGCCACAAAGTCCTGTCAATCTAAAATTGGTGCCACAAAATGTTTCGGGAAGTAAAGGCTACTATCGTGAGGTTGACAACATTAACATGTGAGTGAAACTTGGTGTTTTATTGACTTCTTTTTTTCTTTTAAACTTGACTTAATGCTTCATATTAAATACAAAATGGCAGTTTTATTGTGGTCTGCTGGCCTGGGAGAGCTATAGTTTTGTCAGATCATAGACAAAAGATGCCTGTTTGGATGACTTCAGTTGCTTCAAGGATTATTTCATTTATCTTTTATTTGGCCAGAATAGCATTAGTCTCATTATTTAATTGACAGAATTTGTTTGTGTCTGACTGATTATCTTTTTATAGCTTAATTAATTACTCTCAGTGTCTGTCTTAATAGTGGGACAACATACATAAAACTCTTTGTGTCTGTCTGCCGCATTATTTCAACATTCTATTCTATGTGTACCTGTCTGACTCATTGCTTGAAATGTATTAGGAACTGTTACCTATATTGTAAAATAGTTATCTGGAGGAGATAATGGTGTCATTACATTTCTAGTCTACCGATTTATAAACACTACAGTGCAGTAAAATTAGTTCTCGTAGCATTACTAAATTATTCAGACATTAGACCTCCGCCGACTGGTGTATATGCTTCTATTGTTTACATACGAAATCAGTAATGTGGACGCCATTTTGTGAAAAGCGCTTATTCAAGCGGAACTAACATTATCGGGATCCTAGACACGTGGCGCCTTCTACAAGAAAAGCATGGCGGGTCCTATTGATTTTTTATTAACCGTGAGAGTCTCTGGACTGCACTGCATTTCATGTATGAATATATATATATATATATATATATATATATATATATATATATATATATATATATATAAAGTAAACAGATAAATACAATTGTGATGATGTGTGACCTCTGGGCAAACGGTTCTTCCTCTCGAAGAGAAAGTATCGTAGGAGATGCACAGAGAACGGCTTCTGGGTATTGTTTGTACTACTCATCCTGAAAACCTCCCACACAGATGATTTAAAAGTTGGGCTATTATTTGATTTTTATTCTGCAAGTGTTTGATTTCTATTAATATCATGCTTTCATGTTGTCTGTCTTCCTTTCTCTATCTCCCTCTCCTTGTTTCTCTGTGTGTGTGTGTATGAGTGTTTGTGTTTGGGTCTGTGTCTGTCCTTCTCATGCTCCATGTCCTCCTTCCTGCTTTTATTTTCCTGAAGCTCAACAAAATGAACACTACCATTGTAATGTTTTCTTACGGTCCTCTCTCTCTCTTTCTCTCTAGCTCTCTCGTCCGAGTGTGTGTGTGTGTGTGTGTGTGTGTGTTTGTGTTTGTGTATTTGTGCGTCTGAGAGAGAGAGAGAAAGAGAGAGAGAGAGAGAGAGAGAGAGAGAGAGAGAGAGAGAGATTATTTCACTAAAAACCGTCTATTCGACTCTCACTTTACGCAGTTGACAAAAACACACATAATTCTTACGATTTCAAAGATAATTTGCAACTTAATAATCATTGAACTATTTTCACACAAGTGGTGCATAGGGAGCCAGTACTAAACTACATCTAGAGCCATAAGATCAAATGATTTGGACATGTGGCACCAGACATTGCACCGCGGAGAGTCCTGTCACTTGGACATGTGGCAAGACTCCACCAGACAGTGCACCGCGGAGAGTCCTGTCACTTGGACATAAATGGAAGCAGAGCCAGAGGTCATTTTTAAAAGCTAATTTGATTTGATGCGCCTTTGAACCTAAAGCCTTTGGGTCGACCAGTTACTATTAGTAACATTAGATAGCAGAAGATCAAGATTATTAGAATTAGGCTATGATTAACTATGTTCCGGTGATGTACTTGCGAACACGCTTGTCTGCCTACTCGTTGGTCATGTGTTCTAATTCTGGATGTGGTGGCACCATTTTGGAAGTAAGCTTCCACACACACACCCACACAACTGAGATTAAAGTTATGCTTGATGGCCGCAAGAGGTGATACATTGCAATGTCATCTTTGCCGTTGATTCAGATCGCTAAAGAAAGAGAGCTGTCTCTAATATGGAATAGAACTGACATGCGTTGAGCAGTAAAGTAATTAATAAAGGATGATAAAAGAAAATTGAAATACCTGAAAGCGACAAAAGTAACAACATATGGATTCGATCTTGCCGACTCCAAATGATTGGCAACAGAATATACACAGTCCGACAAAAAATGAGACTGTGTATGTTATGGTTGAAACAAAAATGGCATCCATGAAATAAAACATGTCATCCAAACAGGCACAATTTTATCTATGATCTGGCCAAACTGTAACGCTGCCGGGTCAACAGACAACAAGCAGCCCAATATTTTGTTTAGCTTTTGAAAGAAAAGAAAGAACACCTAATTCGCCTAGCAAGACTTATGATGAGGATCATGACGAAGTACCATTAGGACAAAGACAAAAACTGTTATATTTACCTCAGATTAACACACAACAGGGACTCAAGGCAATTACTAAATGAGAAGAATCCATTAAAGTAAAAAATGTGGTTCGGCTGAAATACTGAACAATTTCTGTGGACAGCCAAGACATAGCGACTGGCACTGGCGAGTCTGATGCTAAGACAGATAAAATCACCTACCAGATAGGCGGGAGGAGTGAAAAACAGACACACTGACAGGCAAGTAGGCAAACAGAGGACGCGAAAGAGATCTGAGAGATTCTTGTATAGAAACAATTTGTTACGGAACCGTGCAGGAATGCAACATTCTCAAAGAAAAGGAGCAGCAAATATTGAAAAACATGCTGTTTTGACATCACTGTTGAATCTGAAGGCTTTGTTCAAACAACACCAACCCCATTTTTTCTTCATCCTTTCAAAAACGATAACATAACTCAAGCGATACTGGATATTCGTGTTAAAAATAAAAGTTGTTTTTGTTTAGTTTTTGTTTACGATTCAGCAAGTTAACAATACAAGAAAACCCATGGACCTCTAATGTGCTTGCCATATTCCCCAAACCCCAAAAAATGATAAACATGAACCAGATTTTTATCCGTTCAATATGTTTTTAACATGTTATTGCTGGATGCATACGCAGCGTATGGATGCTCTATTGGGTGTTGAGAAACGTGAACTATTGTCTGTATTTGGCATATTGTCAGTGTTCTAATATGGCTTGAAGCCAAACCAGCTGACTGGGCCACAATGTATTTACACATGTCTTTAACCAAATCAATGGCATAGTTTTAACTGCACGATTTCGAATTTGATGTGCCTATAAAGCGTGCATTGGATTGTTTATTTTTTGACGTATGTCATCTGAACAGAAAATAAACCAACATGTAAGAAAACCTATACATAGCAACATACGGATGTGAGTCGTGGACTGTCTCTCAGTCCTTAAGAAAGAGAATAGGGGCTTTTGAGCTGAAATTGTTTAGAATGTTTCTCAGAATATCTGGGACGAAGAAGATGAGAAACACTGATATCTTAAAAGATCTGAATATTAGGGAAGATTGGCTAATAAACAGCATCCTGTCTCGAAAGTTAAAATTGTTTGGTCATATCGGCACCACGACGAATTGGAAAAAATTATAGCATAGGGCATGGTACCAAGAAGGAGGAACAGGGGCCGACTAACACGAAGATGTCCACAGGATATAAATGGCTCCTTGAGTATGAAAGTACATGAGGCCGGAGAACTGGCGAGAGACCGAGTTTCTTTCAGGCAGACCGTGATGAGAGCGACGTTCTGCAAATCACCTGCTACATGATGATAACGAAGAAAGCCCAAATTATATTTCATCTTAAGTATTATAGGCTGAAAAGACGTGGCTTGTCCTAAGAACTGAATGCTGTTATACATATATTTTTTTTAATAATTCCTGCCTGTTCAGAGATATTAGGTTTGAATCCATGTGGGTTCCGAGATCCGATTTAGGTGAAAGAAAGGAGAAGAGATCAAGTGCCGCAAGTACTTTGTAGGAGGTTATTAATTGAGGGTGTTTTTGTCAAAGTCGGCGTGCATCCGCCTGAGAGGCAAAGAACCCAATAGAACAAGACTAAAGTCTAGAAGTGGTCGAGTGTCACAACCCTATAAGTACAGTCAGTGTACCACACCGTTGACACAAAAGGTAAGGGCCGTGACTGGTCCAGTCTGTTCTGTTATTGCACGGTGAAACCAGCGCTTAGGATAAAGCGTTTGGCCACGGCAAGAAAGAGTGAACGTTGTTGGAGACAAGTCGACAGCACGATGACCACTGTTGGGACTGAGCTGGACCGGGGTCAAGGGACACGAGGTGGAGAGAACACAGGACATTCGGTGTGCGACGGTCAGAGAGAGAAGACGTTTAGCAAGACAGTGATAGGATATTAAAGTTAGGATATTTCTGTTAGTGACTGGATAGTTTATGTACAGTGTTCTGTTAGAATATGATAGTTTTTGTGTTGTGTATTTAACTGGTACAAGGTATTGTGTTGTTCCATAAGAGGTAAATAGGTTATAGTTACTTCTGACCAGTTAAATCAGTTATGTACATGTTCTGTGAGAGAATGTCTAACCTTGGCAATTTGACCCTGCACTAAGACAGAGGCTGTGACAGTTTGGTTGGTCAGTGTGTCGATAGTTAAGAGCGTATCTCGTGACCGTGTGGTTTGTACACCAGGAGATTGCTTGTGGAACGTACTGGGAGCGAGGCGACTGTAAAGCTCGTTCGGCCAGAGGGTCCAGGCAATAGGTGGCCACACAGCGGGAAGTCAACTGTCTATTGTATTACCTGTACTTACAATAAAGATTGTCGTGTGTGCTCTGTGTGCGTTCGGGTTCAGTGTGTGTAAAAGGTTAGGCTGTCTGTCATAGGTCCAGTTACGAGCCACGGAACAGCAAGGTCACCCAGAGGTCTGTGACATCGAGCAACCATAACTTTTCGCTACAGTTTACAAGTGGTGATTGCTAAGAAGAGAAGAAAACAATCCACACCACCATAGAACGTAGATTTAAACAAAAAAATTAACATTGACTGGGAAAAAAATGTTTAAAATGTCTACTAGAAAATTTCACGTGAAGTCAAGATTGTATGATGTTGACCAACATCGAGTGCTGACTAGTATAATAGCATTTGAATCTAGTGCTATATACTCCTAGCGGCAGTGGCATGTGGAAGTTTCTTGACTTTCTGAGTGTAGGTGACCTTCATGTTTTTTAAGGGGAATATTGACTGTGTTTTACTATTATTAAAACTTGTTCTATTTTTAAAGCAGTTTATATTGTTATCAACATTATTGTTATTAGATTATTACTATCAACTCCAACTAGCGTTATTTGTTTTAATGCATGCTGGATTTGGCAACTGCACTTTTCAGGTGTATATCCAGTCTCCTGTCTAATACTTTGGTCGTCTCTCGCGACCGACATGGCAGCCCTCAGTGTTAACAAAGGAGGAACTTAGGGATCGCTGCTACATCAGAGAACTCAGCACTTATGGGAATGCCCTATAGGTGGCGTCGTCGTTTGTGATAATAAAACACAAAAGTTTAAAAAAATATATCTGTTCTATTTACCAATCCTGGTTATCTCTGGTAGCACGTCAAGTTTTACCATTGCACATACATAAAAATACTCACACATACATACATACTTCCATACATACATAATGCCCACATACATAAACATACAAACATAATATATACCTACCTACCTACATACATATTGCGTGCCCTAGTAGTAACCATTTGAAAAAAAAGTATGTTCGTTTGTTCGTTCCTATATACATACATACATACATACATACATACATACATACATACATACATACATACATACATACATACTTACATACATACATACATACATACATACATACATACATACATACATACATACATACATACATACATACATACATACATACATACATACATACATACTTACATACATACATACATACATACATACATACATACATACATACATACATACATACATACATACATACATACATACATACATACATACATACATACATACATACATACATACATACATACATACATACATACATACATACATACATACATACATACATACATACATACATACATACATACATACATACATACATACATACATACATACATATATACATACATACATATATACTTACATACATACATACTTACATACATACATACATACATACATACATACATACATACATACATACATACATACATACATACATACATACATACATACATACATACATACATACATACATACATACATACATACATACATACATACATACATACATACATACATACATACATACATACATACATACATACATACATACATACATACATACATACATACATACATACATACATACATACATACATACATACATACATACATACATGCATGCATGCATGCATGCATGCATGCATGCATGCATGCATGCATGCATGCATGCATGCATGCATGCATGCATGCATACATACATACATACATACATACATACATACATACATACATACATACATACATACATACATACATACATACATACATACATACATACATACATACATACATACATACATACATACATACATACATACATACATACATACATACATACATACATACATACATACATACATACATACATACATACATACATACATACATACATACATACATACATACATACATACATACACAGACAGACAGACAGACAGACAGACAGACAGACAGACAGACAGACAGACAGACAGACAGACAGACAGACAGACAGACAGACAGACAGACAGACAGACAGACGTACGTACGTACGTACCTACCTACCTACCTACCTACCTACCTACCTACCTACCTACATACATACATATATACGTACATACGTACATACATACATACATACATACATACATACATACATACATACATACATACATACATACATACATACATACATACATACATACACGCGTGCGTGCGTGCGTGCGTGCGTACTTACGTACGTACGTACGTACGTACGTACATACATACGTACATACGTACGTACATACATACATACATACATACCTACATACATACATACATACATACATACATACATACATACATACATACATACATACATACATACATACATACATACATACATACATACATACATACATACATACATACATACATACATACATACATACATACATACATACATACATACATACATACATACATACATACATACATACATACATACATACATACATACATACATACATACATACATACATACATACATACATACATACATACATACATACATACATACATACATACATACATACATACATACATACATACATACATACATACATACATACATACATACATACATACATACATACATACATACATACATACATACATACATACATACATACATACATACATACATACATACATACATACATACATACATACATACATACATACATACATACATACATACATACATACATACATACATACATACATACATACATACATACATACATACATACATACATACATACATACATACATACATACATACATACATACATACATACATACATACATACATACATACATACATACATACATACATACATACATACATACATACATACATACATACATACATACATACATACATACATACATACATACATACATACATACATACATACATACATACATACATACATACATACATACATACATACATACATACATACATACATACATACATACATACATACATACATACATACATACATACATACATACATACATACATACATACATACATACATACATACATACATACATACATACATACATACATACATACATACATACATACATACATACATACATACATACATACATACATACATACATACATACATACATACATACATACATACATACATACATACATACATACATACATACATACATACATACATACATACATACATACATACATACATACATACATACATACATACATACATACATACATACATACATACATACATACATACATACATACATACATACATACATACATACATACATACATACATACATACATACATACATACATACATACATACATACATACATACATACATACATACATACATACATTCATACGATATAATACAAGTAGTTGTTGGTGATCGTATCAATAGGAATGCTGCTTTGATGTTCAGATTCCATGCATGCTTGAGACACCGCCCGGAGGACATTTCCTGTCAGACTGGTATCTTTTCTAAACATGTAGAGAGGTCTGTTGCCTTCAGGGCCCGAACTTGCAAAAGGGAGCGATATTAATAATGATTACTGGAAACTGACATTATATCCTTCCGGCGTGAGCCATAAACTAAATATCTGAGACCGGATGGATCTGAATAGATGTATCGATGGTAAAAGATGAGTTGGAAAGTTGGGGGGGGGGGGGGGGGGGTAGAGGGATGGGCGCGGGGGGTGGGGGGTGGTGATGTTAACTTCTTCCGTGCACTTGTTCTGACGCTTTGCAGAAGCTGACCTTCATTTCTTTATTGACTGATCTAGATGACGTCGTTTCGTGTTTGCTTTGTCTTCCTCTTGTTCTGTGATCATTTCATTGTTCAGCTGGCTCTGTGGTGCAGTTGGTATGACAAACCATCTCATCTTTAATGAACTGTGTATGTTTATGTTTTTTTTTTTTTTTTTTCACAGGATCAAAACCATAGCACGGGTGTAACCATAAGGACTCCGTTCTACTTCTAAATCAAGTTTGAGTCTGAAAAATCTCCGCGCAATGCCAGAACTGTACATTAATTTGTTTCAACTAAAGGATCTTGTTATGGGTCTAACGAAGAACACGTGATACAAAATTATTAACTTCTTCAAAATCGAAAGTATTGTGTGTTTCGATAGAAAAGGGAGTGGGTGAGGGGGGGGGGGGGAGTGGATACAAGGGAGAACAGAATTTAAAAAAGAAGAATAAAAATGAGGATAAGGAAGAGAAGAGAAAGAACAAGAAGGAGAAGGAAGGGAAATGTTGGCGAAAAGGAGGAGGAGAAAGAGGAGGAGCAGGAGATATAATTGATAAGTATAAGCGTTTAATGTTTATTTTGTTTACGTCCGCTCTCTGTTATCCGTTCTTATCGTGAATTCTTACAATTTATTTCTAGAGTTTCGGGCAATGAAATAAGAAACGATTAAAACAAAAATGTAAATCGTGAAACATGATGCATGTTTTTAAGTTTTCAGACTTTAAAAAACATGACACTAGAGGACAAGTGTTCAGGCTTTTATAAACGTTGCACTGGAGGATAAGTTTTCAGGCTTTTATAAACGTTACACAGGAGGACACGTTTTCAGGCTTTTATAAACGTTACACTATAAGTCAGGTTTTCAGGCTTTTATAAACGTTACACTGGAGGACAAGTTTTCAGGCTTTTATAAACGTTACACTGGAGGACAAGTTTTCAGGCTTTTATAAACGTTACACTGGAGGACAAGTTTTTAGGTTTTTATAAACGTTACACTGGAGGGCACGTTTTCCATCTTTTATAAACGTTAGACTGGAGGACAAGTTTTCAGACTTTTAAAAACGTGACACTAGAGGACAAGTTTTCAGGCTTTTATAAACGTTACACTGGAGGACATGTTTTCAGGCTTTTATAAACGTTACACTGGAGGACATGTTTTCAGGCTTTTATAAACGTTACACTGGAGGTAAGGTTTTCAGGCTTTTATAAACGTTTGACTGGAGGACCAGTTTTCAGGGTTTTATAAATGTTACACTGGAGGACAAGTTTAGGGCAGGCAAGGAGAAGACAGGCAGCGAGACAGATATGAATATATCCTGGGGGAGAAAGAATAATAATCTATCAGATCACATTTACCAGAAAGCGAACTTGCTGGACATCTGTAGTAGTTGGCCTTTTTGCAGTGAGGATGTTAATCTTCGGTTCTAAGCTGCCCTTTTAAAGTAAAGTACCCGTGACCACGCTTTTAGATGTATTGGGCTTATATGGCTAGACCTAAATTTTGTAAACAAATCGCCACTTTGGTGGATGATATAGTCAGCATCACGCCTGCCACCTTTACTTCCTAGGGCTGCACCTCGTACCCACTCAAGGCTGGATCAACCTGGCAGCCAAGGTCATTTTTTTAAACAAAAGTATGGTTCCGTCAGGACCCGAACGCGCCACTTCCGATCCGCATGCAAGCATTTAGCCGCCACACTACGACGACTCCTAAACTAAATTCTTGTTTTGAGCAAAAACAGCACGAGGGGATTAGGATCCTTTAAAAGAAAATTGGTGCTTCTGCGTGAAAAGTAATACTTCATTTTTATCTGTTTGGAGCTGGAGCTGCCTTCGTTAAAATGTGACGGGACAAAAAACATCCCTGAAAATGCATTTAGGTGACAGTCGATACAATCGCACTTCTGTGTTTTGTTAGGAGCCAACGATTTGATTGATTGGTTTTCAATGGTATAAATACCAATGGAAGTATTTATTTCAAAGAAGGAGCAGCGTGTATGGTCTATAGAGATTTTGCAGCCAGTTTATTGACATATGATTAACTGATTTCTCAAAGTTGTTTGTAAACCGTAAAGCCCTTAAGTTATCTGCTAATATCGCTTCGAGTGTTCAATGAATCAAGAACTGACATCCATGCACTTGGGACATTCCCACACGTGGTTCGTCTCCTTCCTCGGTAGCCATCAAAGAGTCGAAATGCTAATAGTAGTTGCAATCTTATGACCAGTATTCCTATGCTTTCCTTCCGTCTTAAAAATCACCTTTCGCTGAATTAGACTTTCAATTTATAGATACGTTTTCTGTTCTCCAGCATTTTACAAAATATCTCAGACAGCCTTCACTCCGTCCCTTCTATCAGGAAGTAGCTCTCCACCCACAGATGCGGCAGTAAACAATCTGTCAGCCTGATCTTTACACCAAAAAAATAAATATCCGGGACACACAATCCATGATATTCTCCTGATCTGAATGTTATCAGGCAATGCACGACACTTTAAACATAGGACGCCCGTTTGTATTATCCTAAGCATTCTTTTTAATTTTAATTTTTTAGGCTGGGAAACTCTAGCCATCAGGAAACTGCCGTTACTCCCTCTATTTCCATTCTTATATCGGATGTTATGATGTTATATGCCGAATGTCCCCTTACAACAAAACAATAGTAAATACAGAAAGTTTTGAAAGTTATTTTACAAATGCATAACAGTAAGCACATAAAGTGTCGAAAGTCGCCTTTACAAAAATACAACACTCTACCTTAAAGTTTTGCCGGTCTCCTTAAAAATAAAACAAACAAAAGATCACCTTTACAATACCACAAAAGCAAAATATAAAGCGATTTAATCTGACACACCTTTATCAGAAACGAATGAGAAGCAAAATTCGAACGGACTTTCTGCTTTGTCTGTTACACTTCTTCTTCTAATTTTTTTACTGCTTGCTGGTCACCTAAAAATGCATTTAAATAAAGTTTACAGGCTGTCCTTTGCGACCCCGCCCCTCCCCGTCACTTCTTTTCCACCCAAGCTCTCCCCCCCCCACCTCTTTTTTACCCAAGCTCTCCCCCCTCACCCAGCCCATTTCATTTTATCTCTCCAACAATAACATACATTCACACTTGACCACTTTTACAGAATTACCACTTAACTGCAGAAATCATGGTATCAGCAAGGAGGAGCAGGGGCTGACTAGTACGAATGTGGGCACAGGATTTCAGTGACTTCTTGGATATGACAATACACGAGGCGGGAGCGTTGAAGAAAGACCGAGGCAGACCGTTATGAAAGTAACGTTCTTGAAAGCACCTGCTACATAATGATGAATAAGGCAAGC
>CAJHNH020001596.1:15000-85000 GCA_905116865.2 Candidula unifasciata | reverse complement strand
ACCAACAATAACGCTGCCATGATCTTTACTACCTTTTCCCTGTGTGGGTTCCGGGACCTCATGGGGGGATATACCCACTAACTTCCCAACAAGCATGACGTAAGAGATGATTAACTGAAGGGGCAACTTTCTTTCAATCTCTCTGAGAGGCAAGGAACCAATTGTGTGCATACAAAAAAAAGCAAACCCTGTAAAACGGATGCACACGCAAAAGCTAAATCCTAAAACGAAGCCAGAAATGAACGAAATACCAGGTCTTTGCGTCGGGGTTTACATTTGGTGCACGCAAACAAGCAAGTGTTATCATTTTTTCCTAAAACAATTCAAACATTATCACATCATATCAGACGAGCATTATTACCATCATGGGTGAATAGACATGATCATTATTGTCATAATCATCATGACTGGGATTACATGTATCAATTTATGTATATTGTTATATGAACACAATGTTTTATTGATAAAATTCAATTGTCGCGTGAAAGTTAAGTATTTGGAAGGACCGAAGTTAAGACGGGCTTGCGTGCCCAGTTTGTGACATTTAAAAACAAATATGTGTTTGTTCGTTGGTCAACATCTTCATCACCTCCAAATTCACTATTATTACCGATTCAATCATTAGTCGTGCGATTGTAAAAAAAAAAAGCATTGATTTGAGATTGCATGAACAAGGACTGTTTGAAATCATTTTCATTTAAGAGGCAAGCGTCAGTCCATAGGACCATTGTGGCGAAGATGGTTTTAGGAGCAGCGTCTCCTTTGATAGGTCCCATGCGGGAATAAAGTATCTGCCACCGACTCTATATGGAAGTAAAAACAGTGATACGTGGTACGCCGGTTAAAGTTCGCTTTGGTATACGTTCATCTTGGTGTACGTCCTGTTTAGACAAAAATCTGTTTTTTTTTTTTTTTGGCACGCCAGAATTTTGAAAAAGTCAAACTTGGTCAGACACCGGCGTTATTTTTTGTTAACTTCTCTCTGGTGAAAAAGCCACGAATAAACATCAGTGACTTTACACAAAGTATCACCCTCAACAGTTGGCGTTGCGCACGCGCTTCGTAATGCCGAGATGCCGGGTTCGATCGCAGCCTTGCGTTGGTTTCGACAGTGGTATCAACAAGCCGACCGTCCAGGAGCAGTGGCAAACTACTGGATGTAAATTTGCCTTTAAAAAAAAAAACACCACAACCAAGGCTGGTGCTGGTTGTGCAACTTTCTGTAAAGGATTCACAACTGCATCCCCCTCAACAAACCCAAGCAAGCTTTAATGACCAGCCGATGTCTTATTTAAGAAACATCCAGAGGAGAAAGCATAAGAAAAACCCTTTGACAGATTTTTTAGTAAAAGTCAAACCTGATGAGCCCTAGTCAGGAAAAAGACAAGAATTTTAGATTCCTAACGTTTTATTGGAAAGAGACTTTCATTCTAAATAAAAACATCTCCTCATACTCCCTCTTCAGTACAACTCAAGTAGGTACCTGACTCTTCTCATGGAAGGGCCGAATGTAAGACAGGCCTGCGTGCCTAATTTGTAACCCTTTGAAAATAAAGTTCGTTCGTTCGTTCGTTCGTTCGTTCATGAAGGTAATGTTGGGTTAAATTTGCATATATTCTATCTAATTGCTGTTGTATTTATGTATTTTAATATTAGACTTTATAAATTATTTTCTACAATCCTATTAATGTGGGAGCCGTCGTGGTCTAGCGGTTAGACGCTCGACTGCGGGTCGGAAGGTCGTGGGTTCGGTTCCTCACGAGGGTCAGATTGTTAGTTTATTTTGAACAATTTAATTAATACCATATCATTTCAGACGAGCAAATGACCTTCGCTCCCAGGTCGACCTAGCCTTGAGTGGGTACCAGGTGCAGTCATGTGAAGTAAAGGCAGTCTAGGTGATGCTGTATACCACATCACCCACCAAGTGCTGTTTGGTCTATACAATTTAGGTCTAGCCCTAAAGTAAAAGGTTAAGCAATAATTACTCTGTTCCTATGAGAAAAATTTTATTGTCTAATCTTGTGTACCCAACAAGGCTGAAAGTCCTGGAAATGGGTCCTTTACTTCTTTCAATCAATGTATAATATACAAATAACAACAGGATTTTTTTTTCTCTCATGGGAACAGAGTAATTTTTTCTCCTTTATATTTTTCCCTTTACTTCTTATGGAAAATTGCATTTGGTATACGTCCTATCTGGTACACTTTCGGGGATCAGGAACAGGTTAAATACGTATACCGAGGCACCTTTGTACTTATTATACTAAGACAAGTTCTTTTCTCACACTTCGTCTCTCTATCGCTTGCTGCGTTTGTCCTCTTGCGAAGTGCGACTGCTCGTCTTTCACTATCTGCCTTCATAAGAGTCTGTCTGCATTCGGTTTCTTCCAAGTTGCTTATAGTTAGGACACAACGCTAGAAATAAGAGGCCCAGGAATAAAATAACAAATTCACACACTGGGTGCCCTGTGGTCTATACAAATATAAAGGTAAAGGTAAAAAGGTAAAGTTGGGAGATGAGAATCAGCGTCATTGCAAACGGTTATAAACCATAAGTGCTCTGCCACCAGTACGGACAGCTGATAAGAATTGTCCGCCTGTTTCGACGTTCGCACGTAACTCTACAGCGAAGTTCCTCCGTTTACACCCGATTGTCAACTCTGGTACCCATTTCCTAGATGCTGGGTGAACAACGGGAGCCACCCGGTTTCGAACACCGACCGTGGGCTGCAGCGAGTCGCAGGTGGATTTAAAAGCGAGCCTCTTAGCGACTGAGCTAACTCGGCCTCCTATACAAATATAAGTCTAGCACAATGTGCTAGAGCGCCAGTGGCGTGAGAGTGACCTGCTACTCTAATTTTACTTACAAGAATGCCATTAACTGGTATTGCTGCTATTAGTGATCACTTTCGCAATGTAGGCAGAGAAAACGAGCGAACTTAATGTTCCAAGAGTTACATAATGGGCTCGCAGACCCGTTATACATTCAGCCTTTCCAACACCCACTTTTCACACAGTTGTATTTTATCAACAAAGCATGGTGTAATCATGTACTAATATTCATATTATGAGAAATAGAGAGAGAGGCAGAGAGAGAGAGAGAGAGAGAGAGAGAGAGAGAGACAGACAGACAGACAGACAGACAGACAGACAGACAGAATTGGGGGAAGGGGCGGTGGGACCTCTTATAGCATAAGGGTTTAGTGCTAGTGCAAGACCGACTTCAGCTGACGATCCATTCTGCTGACGTTACCAAACCGGGCTAACGATACGTTAAAGGCATCCAGTTTGAGAATCGCTGCGTTAATATATCGTTGGCCCGGTTGGGTGACGTAAGCAGCATGACCTGTCAGCTGGAGCCGGTCTTGGCTAATGCACTTGCCACGGCTTGTGCAGTTTAGGATTGTGTGTGTGTATGTGTGTGTGTGTGTGTGTGTGTGCGCGCGCGCGCTCGCACCCTTGACAGAAAACACAACATTCTGTAATCTAAATGAGGGTTCGAACTTGGGTCTCCCGCATGATAGTCCAGCATTCCTAACTATGCGACTTTTTCTTACAAGATGCTAGGGTCATAAACTGTAACACAAACATAACACTGCATGAGAAAATAACATTCATTTACTGGTGCACCCAGGATGGAAACACTGGAAAAGTAACCAGGCAGACACGAAAACATATTTATAGCAAAATAGTGGGAAAAACAAGGGGGGGGGGGGGGACGGAGGGGAGCGTCATGCATAAAGAGGATCATCATAACACCCCAGACAGATCCCCTTGTGCCCGGATGTTCTCCTGTATAGTCCTATAAGCTTGAGACGAAGGATCTCACGCTGAGCTGTACTGCTCAACCAAACGTTTTGTGCCTTTCGCAAAGTGCCCGTATTTTAACATACTCTAACACGTATTTTTAATTATAAACTATTATTCTTTTTAATATTTCTTTAATATCTATTATTGTTGGTGCCTTTTCTTCTTGCTAGGCGATTGAGTTAAATTGTGCTCTAGATAGGCTAGCGCATAACAGGACATGGTGAGTACACAAATGACTAACAAGACATGCCTACGTTAATTAATGTCATTTTCAGCTAGAGCCTGTGATATAACGACCATTGTTGTCATCATATAAATAATCGTATTTCCTAAAGTATACGGCGCACATATTTAAAAAAAAAAAAAAGGATCATAGACAGTATGCGTCTTATACAAGAATAGTATATATTTACTAAATGATTTGTTGTTAAAACAAATCACGCAAGGGTCTCATTTAAGAATGTTGCTTCCCGGGCGACAGTCTTCTGTGAATAATGTGACACCACATGAGAGAGTGAGGAAAGCAACTATAGGAGGATATATAGTTTGTATATGTGGTTAGTATCTGAGATAATGTGAGGATTGTGATCGTTGTCAAGTCCCTTAGGAAGGGTGGCATTTAAAATGATACAGACTTAACTAAGAATGCTGCAGTGTGTGAAGACAGGGGTTCGACATCAGTCACAGATGAGGACAAGCTAAAGAACTATTATATGGAGAGTCTTGACACTAATAAGAAGCTGTTTTGTGGGAAAGGGGGGAAGGGGGGTGGGGGTATTCTATGACGACTAAAACGTGAGTTCAGTATCTCTATGAAGTCAAGTTTTGTTTTGTTTTTCGGTTCGAAAAGTCAGCTGCCTCTTTTAAACTGTAAAAAAAAACGCAAAGTTATCCGATGCGCAATTTTTTTAGCTTTTAAATAAAATTTTGTACTCGGGTGTGTGAAAAGCAGACTCAAATGTTGTTTACCATGTCCAGTGGTCATGTGGGTATGAATTGCGTGGGCATTTGCAACAGTTACAACAGTGGTCAGTTTTGTTTCAGAACATATTTGTGAGCACAGCTCATGATACGCGCGTAAGAAAGTAACACAATTTGGGGTGAATACGATTCACTGTCTGCGCAATTGAAACCCTATAAAAGAATAACGCTACACCAAAACATTCACTTCATTTTTAAGCAGTCACAGATGGCGACTCTATCAATAATTCTAAGGAAATTAGCTGTTTGCTGATTGCAGGCAAGAGAAAGTCAAAGTCAAATTGCCAGGCATCTAAACGTGCGTCGGAGTACCAACAGTCGACTTTGGCACCGGTTCCAAGCCACTGGTTCAGTTAAAGACCAGCATCGCAGTGGACCACCCAGAGTGACAACAGCAGCGGAGAATCGTGTTTTTTTTTTTTTTTTTTTTGGGCTTCCTTACCTCAGAGACAGGTTTACAACAGCTTCTGGAACTGCGATGCATTGCCTCCGGGACGTCATGTGTATGATCAAACAGTTTAGGACAGACTGCATGCCGTTATACTTTGACCACACCTAGGACCTGTCCTTACGCGTCATCGCCGCCAAAATCGACTTGTTTAGGTCAACCAACATCATCCCTGGGCAAGTGACAATCTGTGGAGATGTGTTTGTTTCAGTGACGAATCTTAGTGTTGTTGTTATTGTTGCAGCGTCATGATAGACGGCGTAGGATCTACCGTAGGCTAAATGAAGGTTTAGCCCAATATTTTTTGATGAAGCTCTGCTGCACGGTGATGAAGGTCTAATGGTGTGGGGAATAATCAGTAATAATGGAACAAGTCAACTGGTGCACATTAAAGGAAGCTTGAATACGCAACGATACGTCAATAAAATTCTGTAACCACATGTCCTTTCATTTTAGGATGCCAGCAGATATCTTTTTAAACAGGAAAAAAAGAACCCTATTCTCCACCGCTGACCACTCAGTTCTTGGCTGCCAAAAACATTAAAACCCTTCCATGGCCATCCCTGTCTGCAGTCATGAGTCCGATTGAGCATCTGTGGGATTAGCTGCAAAGACGTGTTTGTCGCCAAAACGTTGCTCCAGCCAATGGTCGTGATATGTTTCAGGCTCTCCAGGAAGGATGGGCAGCCATTCCACATACCCACACAAGACATCTGATCGCATCCATGCCCGGGAGATGCCAGTTACGCTCCACGCAAGAGGACACCCCATACTAACGGTAAAGGCTCCACGCCTAAATATTATCATGACCTAATTAAAAATGTGTCAACTGATTGGTAGAACCCTAATTTATTCTTGTGAAAAATTTGAAAAATTGTACTCACTACCATACAAAGATGCAGAATGCAAAATTACGAGTATGTATGTTCATTTCAGTAGCTATGCGTTTCTCTCTCTCTCTCTCTCTCTCTCTCTCTCTCTCTCTCTCTCTCTCTCTCTCTCTCTCTCTCTCTCTCTCTCTCTCTCTCTCTCTCTCTCTCTCTCTCTCTCTCTCTCTCTCTCAATTATTTTGAACAGTAAACATTTTGAAGGTCTCTCGTATTTGGGGAAATACGATATGTAATGTGCTTCTTCTCAAACGCCCAGAATTTAATCTATCTTCTATGATTTATTTCTCTTTTATCCATATTTCCTTCTTTATTGTCCCACTTCATGAGACGATACCATCCGATTCCCATGAATTTACTTTAATAGGTGTGTTGTCACATACCGCTCGTGTCGCGTGCCTGTTTTTAAGGATTGCTCCTTAAGAACCAACAGCACTCTGAAATAATAATGTTGAGGCGTCGGCTCGTATTGGTCTAAGGGAGATCCCACGGCCAATATACGCTCAACATGTTTCAGGAGTAGGGCAACTCAAGCTCTAGCACTACAGAATATCTAATATTCCTAGGCACACTTGGCTGGACATCCCCACTACTATAAAAATATAGCCCCCATGCTATAGTATACTATCATAGCCATGTTAACACAGATGAAGATTATTAATTGAACATACATGTACTTTAGACAGCTAAGAACAATGAATGAGTGACACTCCAGTCAATAGTGAAACCTTAGAAATACTGTAAAAAATTCAACATCAACATGATATATGACTCAAAGGAAGATAAAAAGCATTGGAATATTGCAAGATCAACACCGAAATTCTCTTGACGGACATTCAGGAATCTCCTAGAGGCAGCCTGGCATCATCATGGTGATTTAGCGTGGACCTGTAAATATAGAACGTGGCATGACCATAGAGTTCACTACTTATCTGTTCCTATTCCAGGTAAGAGTCACTGCACTTATCATTTCACGATACCAGAACAGGCTGGCCTTCTGAGAAAGTTCACTTCATGGTTCATCTGGCAGACACAGTCACATATAGATCAAAATTGGAGCTGAACAAGCTCCTGAAGAGGGTGTTCTGGACCGAGGGTGGTCCTGGACTGGAACAACAGCCTTTCAGCTACTGGAACCCAACACGCTCCTGAAGAAGGCACACTGGTGTGAATGTCAATGTCGATGCCTGTAAGCAAATGCCTACTCTTTGGCTCCCACTTTGCTGTTTGCCATAGTGATGGTTTGGTAGTGGGTACTTTTGTGGTTGGTGCTTTTGTGGTGGACTCTTTGGTGGTTGGTGCCTTTCTAGACTGCTGATTCAATGCCTGGTCTCCCAGGAGATATCATCCTGTATCCGGAAGGAACTCAGAATTAGTAATCATCCCAGAGGTTACATGCTCAGCTCATTTATTTAACCTCCACCCCTGGCAATCACTCAGAGGACAGCTCCAGGATAATGAGACAGCAGAAGCCTCCAAATTTATCTCTGTTGGTCAGTCAGGAACAGGGACAGAGACAGGTACAACAGTGGAGACCGACAGACTCTCTCAAACATAGACCATCAACTCTCCACACCCACCTCTGCACTTGTAGATATACATCCCATCTCTCTCTCACATACATATATTTTATACCCTCCACCAGTCTGCTCATCCCAGACACTGTGTTATGCTAAAACCAACCTCTGACGTCACAGCGTCTAAGCAGCTGAAGGGTGACCCAGTTTAATGTGTCTGCTAATCGAAACAACTCTGTTGTCTGGTTAGAGAATAATTAACTTGCTGGGTTTAACATCTTTATAATGATGTGGGTCAAGTAGAGCACAAACTATTAGCCTGGGAAGGGAAAGTTTGATTTTAGGGGCTTGAGTGTCTGGACATTAGAAAAGCCTAGTTCTGTGCGGTCACACAGCTGAATCTTCCCTCCCTGCAGCAGTGGCTAACTTTAAAGAGACGTATATCAACGTACTCGCAAACTATAATCAACTTACCCAAGCTGAGGAATCCTTCAAAGATTAAACTGGTATTTTGAATGCGCCAAAGTTTAATGAGAGCATTGAAATGTCTCTCGACACCTCAGAGGTCTGACAAATAATGCCCGCCCCAGATTCCGCTTGGCGTCTCTAGAAAAAAAGTCATGTATTCGTGCCCAAAGAGTAAAAAGGCTTACAGGAGTTTCTGAATATATTCAAGAATTTATCTATCCAACAGTTGCAAGTTTGAAAATGTAGACTTCTCAAAACAACTAGAGTGTCTAGAAATGTTTATTTCACCAGATAGAGGTATATATCAATATGATGGACTATATACCCCCCCCCCCTCCCCCACCTACCTTACGGGTTTAAATTTGAAATGCGACCTGCCCGCTAGGGATGTCAACGTCACGACTAGTCCAATGTGTAGGGTTGGCTGTTCACTCCGCGACAGTCTCATCCTTGTCACGCGTGCACACAGTTTGCATCGTAGTAGAGTTCTTCTTCTTCTTCTGCGTTCATCCGAAGATGTAAATGCGTTGTGTTCGTTTACAGCATGGCTGCGATATTTGCACCTTTCGGCCAACACATCCGACTTCTGCGGGCATTTGTTGACCGAGTTAGCCTTCTCTGTGTAGTAGAGTTGGATCTCGACATCTTCAACGCCTCTGTAATTCACCATAAAGGATATGATTGGAGACTCTACCATCCTTCATCCTCCAAGCATGTTCCAGCCATCTGTGCATTTGAAAACTGAATCAATAATCACCTGAAGTATTAGTGTTTAAACTATCTCATAATGACATCCTTTTTTTTTTTTTACCTGTGCCTCTTATCTTTTAACCTTGTAAATATGTTTTATTATCACATTATGTAAGAAACGCTTATCGTGCCATGTGTACACCACGCTTCAGCTCACCGCCTCATCAGACAGATGAGGTATCATAATCCCCCCTCTGACACTGATATATTCAAGTGGCTGAGAAATCTTTATCCGTCGCTAGTTAGAGTTTCTTCGCTACGTATGTTCCTTCATATTTTTGAATCTACTGTCCATTCGCCCAGGGGGCCTGTACAGACAAAACAGCGTCTGTTTATTTGCTTACGTATATTCATGTATGTTTATGTCTTTTTCTATCTGTATGTCTGTCAATGCTGTTTCATATGGCTATAAACATTTATAAAGAGATTCACGAGTATTTTTTTATGATAGTCATATGAATGTAAATGTGTTTACATTTATGATTATATATATTTTTGCATACTATTATTACATGGTATACTCAACAGAAGAAGAAGAAGAAGAAGAAGAAGAAGAAGAAGAAGAAGAAGAAGAAGAAGAAGAAGAAGAAGAAGAAGAAGAAGAAGAAGAAGAAGAAGAAGAACAAAGAAAGAAAAAAAAGAAAGAAAAAAGAAGAAGAAGAAGAAAGAAAAAAGAAGAAGAAGAAGAAAGAAAAAAGAAGAGAGACGAAAAACAAAAGAAGAAAGAAGAAAAACAGAAGGATAAAAAAAAGAAGGAAGGCAGAATAAAGAATAAAGAAGGAAGACGAAGAAGAAGAAGTAAGATGACTGGGGAAAGAAAAAATCAAGTAGTCGCTGTGGTGTAGCGGCTAGACGCTCGCCTGCTGATGGAAGGTCGTGCGTTCGGGTCCTGACTGAGCTGGCCTTTTTTCAAAAGTGACACTGACTCCCAGGTCGACCCAGCCTTCCGTGGGTATCGGGCGCAATGGTGACCACATCATCCACCAAGTGTCGATTGGTCTCTATAAGAAGAAACTCCACAGGGAAGCGTGTACAGCAGGGGTCTACCAATCATCAGTAGAAGTAATCTCCCGTCGACAAATGTTTCGGCCCACGAGCTCCTAGACATTTTAAAAGAGTGGGCCCACATGAGTTCATGAAGCTCAGGGTTGGTTTCCCCTGCTGCACCGATTACCGGATGTTGCTCGAGAGGGACACTGGCAGACAATGCGGACACGATGGACTTTCAAGGATGAGAAATCTTTTCCACTAGACACCCGGACCATCTTACCTTGGCCCGTCCCCTACGTTTTCGTTGTGTCCAGAGCCAGCTCGAGGCCTTTTCAGCAACCTCGCCCAGCTTTTCAAGTGTCCGTTTGCGTTCATTACCATGGAAGCCTAGTTCTTTAACCACATTGTAGAGTGAAGTAGAAACGAGACCTCTCGCTCCCACTTCGACGGCAAAGACTCGTACTGTGTACGCTTCGTCTCTCCTCAGATCGGCTGCTAAGTCATATCACTTCTCGAGCTTATACATATGGCTTTCGTCCGTTCGCGACTTATACTGTACGGTTAGCTCCATCAGGATGAGCTGCCGTTTCTCCGCAGAGGGGAGAACTATATCAGGTCGCAGACCGGTCTTTCGAATTGACTCAGTGTACTTTTCATGGCCAGGCTGATCAACCGCCAGTAACCAGCCACTCGCAGAGTCTAGCATAGAGGGAGCGTATGCGTCTTTGTTGATTCTACCTTTGTGAATCTTCCCAGCCTTGACGAAACATATCGGGACGATGGTAGGACTGGCCCTCGCATTGGCCCTCATCCTAGCCTGGTCCACAACAGCTGCCAACTCTTTTAGCACCTTGTTGTGGCGCCAGGTATATCGGCCTTGACCTAGGGCTTTCCTGCATGCGGACAGAACGTGTTCTAACATCTGCTTCGCTCTGCACAGCGGGCATGTCGGGTCGTTAGTCGCAGACCACTTCACCATGTTGATACCGGACGGTACTACATTGTACGCCGATCGAACGATAAAGCTCAGTCGCAGCGGGGTCATTCGCCAGATCTCACCCCATGTGAGTACTTTTGGCAATGCGGTCTCTGGGCTGACCCAATGGCCCTGCTGCGACTGCTGGGCTGCTTTCTGAACCCGAACCTCGTTTTCGTTGTCCCTTACTTGCTGTATTACCATGTTTCGGCGCTCTTTAGATGTGGCTTTGGACAACAAACTGACCTTCCCGTGACCTAGGCCTCGGCGGTCGGTTTGAGTGAATCCCATAATCTCCTTCAATTTTAGTGAATTGGTGATTTTGCAGAAGGTACTGTGAGATAAGAAGTCGTCGCGTTAGCATAATTAAAGCAGTCTGCATACCTGTCTCTAAATTATAGGGCTAGCCGTATATGCCTAACACTCCTGAAAGCGTGGAAAAGGGACCTTTACTTTAAGAGGTTAGGGTTAGTTGCGTATCCTTTACAGAGCGTTGCAGAACCAACTCCAGGAACCCCTGGCTGTTGTGTGGTTTCTCTAGGCAAATTTACGTCCAGTAGTTTGCCATTTCTACTGGACGGTCGGCCCCCTGATACCACTGTCGAAACCAACGCAAGGCGCATTGCTCACAGCTGGAATCGAACCCTGCACCCCGGCATTACGAAATTTTCGCATCAACTTAGCCACAGAGCCGACACTTTAAGAGAAATTTCAATAAAGTAAACAAACATTTCAGCAGAAGTCGTCTAATTTAACAATTTTCTGTGACTGGAAAGAGCAAGAACAGTATATTATCTTTTAAATGACCAATAAATGAAAAATATATTGTCTGGTGCCAAGCTAGTTACGCGATCAAATTTCAAAACAGGTTTCGAATTTTACACAGTTATCTTCCTCAAATAAAGTAATATACGCGTTACACCTTGCTTTTTTATTTACGATATGAGAAAAAAAGCGAGTCCCTTTATGTAGTTGTTTACGTTCTGGCCAGGGACTAATACTCAGAGGACGCTATGTATGGATCTCATTTGCTTCCTCGTACCGCGTAGAGAACAGAGCGTCTGACGGCTTGTTTCTTATCCTGACACCCGCGGGGTCCCCCCGAGACGGTCCTCTATCCTCTATCTCCAGTAACTCAATATCCCGGTCTGCTTTTATTTATCACATCAACTATAGCGACGTAACACGGGAGGTTATGGAATCTTCCAGACCATGTCATAGCTATCTTTAGTAGACTGAGACAAGCCATGACAGGAGAAAGACACAGGGAGTGAGAGAGAGATAGAGAGGTTCTAATAGATACGATTATTACATTTTCACAGGTAGAAGAGTGAGTGAGAGACAGACAGATGGGTAAAGAGAGGTGCGAATAGATATGATTATTACATTTCTACAGCTGACAGAGTGAGTGAGAAACAGACAGACAGAGAGATAGAGAAGTGCTGATGGGAGTGATTATGAAATTTTACAGCTGACAGAGAGGGAGAGAGAGAGAGAGAGAGAGAGAGAGAGAGAGACAGAGACAGAGAGAGAGAATGAGAGAGGTGCTGACAGCAATGGTTATCACATTCTTCGCATAATGGCATTATTCCGTGGTGACTTGCACGGGGATTTTAGTGTCTGCTGTTGTTTGAACAGCTGTAAAAAAATATCAGGGACCATCCATGGCAGCAGAGGAAAAAAGAGGTGGGGGGGGGGGGGTGAACGAAAGAAAGAGAGGTGCTGGTGGCTGTAATTACATATTTCGTCAACTCTTGTGTTCCGAGGTGATAGGAATTTTTGGGCGTGTGTATGTTTGTTTTTGTTTGTGTCTATATCAGATGTTTACTTATCTTTAAAAAAATTAATCAGAAACTATACATGGAAATAGAGAGAAAGAGAGAGATAGAGAGAGAGAGAGAGAGAGAGAGAGAGAGAGAGACAGACAGAGAGAAGGCAGGGGCATTTTCTAATTTTTGCTTTTATTTCCAGGTGGAGAGAGTAGCTATGCTACTAATGACCTAGCGGTGGTGGTGATGTTGAACACATCACCTAATGAGCCAGCGGTGGTGGTAATGTTGACCACATCACCTAATGATCTATCGTTGGTGGTAATGTTGAATACATCACCTAATGATCTATCGTTGGTGGTGATGTTGAACACATCACCTAATGAGCCAACTGTGGTGGTAATGTAGACCACATCACCTAATGATCTATCGTTGGTGGTAATGTTGAACACATCACCTAATGATCTATCGTTGGTGGTGATGTTGAACACATCACCTAATGAGCCAGCTGTGGTGGTGATGTTGAACACATCACCTAATGAGGCAGCTGTGGTGGTAATGTTGAACACATCACCTAATGATCTATCGTTGGTGGTAATGTTGACCACATCACCTAATGATCTATCGTTGGTGGTAATGTTGCACACATCACCTAATGATCTATCGTTGGTGGTGATGTTGAACACATCACCTAATGAGCCAACTGTGGTGGTAATGTAGACCACATCACCTAATGATCTATCGTTGGTGGTAATGTTGAACACATCACCTAATGATCTATCGTTGGTGGTGATGTTGAACACATCACCTAATGAGCCAACTGTGGTGGTAATGTTGAACACATCACCTAATGAGCCAACTGTGGTGGTAATGTTGAACACATCACCTAATGAGCCAACTGTGGTGGTAATGTTGAACACATCACCTAATGAGCCAACTGTGGTGGTAATGTTGAACACATCACCTAATGAGCCAGCTGTGGTGGTAATGTTGAACACATTACCTAATGATCTATCGTTTGTGGTAATGTTGACCACATCACCTAATGATCTATCGTTGGTGGTGATGTTGAACACATCAACTAATGATCTATCGTTGGTGGTAATGTTGACCACATCACCTAATGATCTATCGTTGGTGGTAATGTTGAACACATCACCTAATGAGCCAGCTGTGGTGGTAATGTAGACCACATCACCTAATGACCCAGCTGTGGTGGTAATGTAGACCACATCACCTAATGATCTATCGTTGGTGGTAATGTTGAACACATCACCTAATGATCTAACGTTGGTGGTAATGTTGAACACATCACCTAATGATCTATCGTTGGTGGTAATGTTGAACACATCACCTAATGATCTATCGTTGGTGGTGATGTTGAACACATCACCTAATGAGCCAACTGTGGTGGTAATGTTGAACACATCACCTAATGAGCCAACTGTGGTGGTAATGTTGAACACATCACCTAATGAGCCAACTGTGGTGGTAATGTTGAACACATCACCTAATGAGCCAACTGTGGTGGTAATGTTGAACACATCACCTAATGAGCCAGCTGTGGTGGTAATGTTGAACACATCACCTAATGATCTATCGTTTGTGGTAATGTTGACCACATCACCTAATGATCTATCGTTGGTGGTGATGTTGAACACATCACCTAATGATCTATCGTTGGTGGTAATGTTGACCACATCACCTAATGATCTATCGTTGGTGGTAATGTTGAACACATCACCTAATGAGCCAGCTGTGGTGGTAATGTAGACCACATCACCTAATGACCCAGCTGTGGTGGTAATGTAGACCACATCACCTAATGATCTATCGTTGGTGGTAATGTTGAACACATCACCTAATGATCTATCGTTGGTGGTAATGTTGAACACATCACCTAATGATCTATCGTTGGTGGTAATGTTGAACACATCACCTAATGACCCAGTTGTGGTGGTAATGTTGACCACATCACCTAATGACCCAGCCTTGGTGGTGATGTTGACCACATCCCAAAATGAGTACCGACTGGTCTATGACAAAATGAGTCAAGCACCACGCCCTCGTAACTCCACTAGAGTGAAAAAAAGGTGTCTTTTCTTTTACTTTACTTAAAACGGACTCAATATGACATGTGGCCACTATCCTTCCGGTCGCCTTCACTTCGCATTTGAGGCTGGATCGTCCTCTGAGATAATTACGCTTTTTTTTTTCTTTAGTTAACATGGGTAACTATTGTAGCCTCAGAACATACGACATCAGTGTAATTTTGCTAGCCACAACATTTTCACCAAGCTTCTGAGTTGACTGTCTGGTGGGATATACGAGCAATTGATTTCGCATGATGCTTGTCTATGTGTGTCCCGGCGACGCTCTGTGTTGTAAACTGCACTTATATCTGCGAATGACGCGTACTTATACATTAATGCGTGTACAGTGCCAACTTTCGTACATAACTGAGTTATGAGTTATGATTCAGATTATCTTCACAGCACTCCGGACACATTCATGGGCGCTCAGATTCCCCTCTCACATATTCATCAGCGAGTCGTTACTGACTGCTTCCATCAACAGTGAGCTGTAATTCTAGTGCTGAGACTAATGGAGCTGGCAAAACTGACAGCTAACTAATGCACTCCCTTTGCGTGTGCGAGCTTTAAAATTGTCTGGGACTTGTTTCCCTGACTAGTTTTTAAATAGGTCATGGAAGGAGATTTTATATGATTTCCTGGGCACAGGAACAGATCAGTTTTGAGGCAACCGCTCACAGCTGAAGTTCGAATTTTGTCTAAAGAATAACAAATACCATACACTATATTATTATTATTATTTTATTATTATTATTATTATTATTATTATTATTATTATTATTATTATTATTATTATTATTATTATTATTATTATAACTGTTAACATTATAATATGGACACGCTCTCCTGCCGATCGGAATGTCGTAGGTTCGGTTCCTGACAGAGGCCGGACTTTGGTCAAAAATGACCTTGGCTCCCAAGTCGACCAAGCCCAAAGTGGGTACAGGGTACAGTCCTGGGAAGTAAAGGTGGCACCAAATCACCCACCATGTGCTATTTGGTCGATAAGAATAGGTCTATCCCTATATACCCAATTCGTCTGAAAGACAGGGGAAAGGGACCTTTAATTGACTTGTCTTTTTTATTTTATGGACAAATAATACACGGGATGAAACCCGCACTGTTAAACTTACAGTCAAACATAGTATAGTTTCTCTATTCACATCCCCCCCCCCCCCCCTCCCAACCCGACCCCCCCCCCCCCCCCCCCCCCCCCCCCCCCCCCCCCCCCCCGACCCCCCCCCCTCCCCCGAAACCCAAATCAATAACGAAAATTACACAACTTGGCAGTTTACCTTCAATAATCAAATGAAAACAAGATACAAGAACAAATTTACATAATCTATCTATCTTTTTAACTTTCACGACTAGAAAAATGTATCTGAAAATTTGAAAGCATGAAATTGTATTCACTATTTAATCATATAAATTCTGATGAACAAGAAACATTGTAAGTAATTATTTTTTAAAAATGTGTGTGTGGTGTGTGTGTGTGTGTTTGTGTTTGTTTGTTTGTTTACGATTTTGCTATCGTCTTCACTTTTTCAATGTTTTTACCGATTCCTTTTTTTTTAAAATACTTCAGTAAACATTTTTATTTTTAATTCCTCTTCTACCGCTCTATTTGTATACTTCTATCCACCCCTTTTTCACCATTTCGTCCATTCCTATATTGTTATGCTTCCATTAGTAACATTATTGTTATGCTTCTGGTGATCCTTTTATTTGTACGCCCCCCCCCCCCCCCCCCGATCCCTTTTTTGTTTTGCTTCCATCGATCCCTTCAATGTTATGCTCCTGTCGATCATTTATTAATGTGTTTTCATTAACCTTTTTTTTTTTTATGACTGCGTCTAACATTTTATTTTTCTGCTTCTAAAGACGTTATTTTCAACTTTCATCATTTTCTTCATTCAAATGTATCCATCCATCGGTCTCTTTATTTTTATGTTTAGATAGATCCCTTAATTGTGTATGCTTCATTAAAACACTTTATTTGCATACCTCTATCCGTCCTTCTTATTTTTTTAAAGCGTCCACCCATTTCTGTATTTTGATGCTTCCATAGGTTTCGTTACTGTATATACTTTCGCCTATTCCTGATATGCGTCTGTTCACACTTTCTCATGATACCATAGGTTTCGTTACTGTATATACTTTCGTCTATTTCTGATATCCGTCTGTTCACACTTTCTCATGATACCATAGGTTTCGTTACTGTATATACTTTCGCCTATTTCTGATATGCGTCTGTTCACACTTTCTCATGCTTCTATTGGTTTCGTTACTGTATATACTTTCGTCTATTCCTGATATGCGTCTGTTCACACTTTCTCATGCTTCCATAAACCCCATTATTTTTGTACTTATATTGACCACTTTTTTAATGCTTTTTTCGATGCCTTTATTTGTGTTTCTACGACCATTTTTTTTTTAAATTCTTTATTCCATCATGTGTATTTTCATGTTTTCATCGAAATCTTCATTTGCTTCTATTTACACCTTTATTATTATATTTTTTTACTTCTATCGGCCCCTTTATGTGTATTCTTCTATCGATCATTTTATTTATAAGCATCTATCGACGACTTTCTTTATATGCTTCTATTGACCCCATTATTTATACACTTCATACGAAAACTTTTTTATGCTTGTGACAATACGCTCGGTGACTCCAGAATGTCTTTCCTTAACCTACTTTTATTTCTTTGTATTTAGAAAGTATACAGGAAAATAGGGATTTGGATACATCCATAATCTAAGTAAGACGACCACATCAAACCTTTAATTCTCCTGGACCGTTGGTCATATCAAACACTAAAACTTTTTCCCAGATGTTAAGTGTTAAGGTACAGAGATAAGACTGACCAAGCAGACTTACTGACTGGAGATTTGCACACCATTTGTTGGTGTCAGATAGTTATTCCCCCTGCCAGATCTTCAGGAACAGATAACAAGGGCTAATTGCCATTATCTCCCCCTGAGGTTACCTAAACTGGAGTGCCGGTCAGATCGTCAATATTGACACAGTGAGCTGAAAGTGTTGGCAGAAGAATTGACAAAGTCGGATTTTATTGTGATGACAGGTGAAGTAGACTGGAGGTGTGACTTGGCCTATTAGCTTTGACCAGCTTAATTGACCAGGAGATCCTAGCGTGGGAATTTAAACAAGTGTTGTACAGCCCTGACTGACAGCGAATAAACTTGCCCACAGGGGAGGAGCTGTGACATCCTTGAATGAGAATGATTTTAGGCGTAATGTAGGAGGAGCTTGATAAAAGTTATAAAGGGGTGAACTCTAGGTCTGGTAAATGAGATCCTGTCTAGCACATGCCATCTGTTGGGCTTAACCTAAGCTTGAGACAGAACTTTTGGCATCGTGGTTTCATTTTTCCAGGTAAGATCGAAATTAGGTTCAAATCTATATTTTGTGATAGAAATCTAACTGTCTTTTTACTCAAGTGTGTGTCTTCATCACTTTGTAGTACTCCTAGGCGGACATTTCTTCATTCTCGTAGGGCACTGTCACATTGCTTTATATCCTATTTGATAGTGTCATGAATGTTTTTCGTGCACATGTGTTTCAATGTTGTAAAACCTAAATGTTGTTGTTGCCATTGAAATTTAATGAACTATCATGTTTTTGAAATCACAAGCGTGAAGATAACTTTGGCAATCTTTTCACGTGTGGTTAATGTGAATCTGTATTACATACAGCTAACACACTGAAATGTGTTTAACTCTCGGGAGGCTAACGCGGAGATTGATCCCGGAGAGTAAATCCCTGAGATTTCTTTTTCGATTCGCCTCAGAAATATTGTTAGCTTTCTGGGCGCGTCGATTGTTCCAAGCATAGATTCCAGAACTTGTTCTGTCTGACTGATTGTCATTTTGAGTCTGTACGAGAGATGGCACCTGACGTAGAAGACTTGACTATCATTACATGACTCGTGTAGAGGAAGGCAGAAGATGTAACAGTTGGAATGTGAGACATAAGCCCTTCCAAATTGGACAGGAGTGAATGTGAGCATGAGGGAGAGATGAAATGTTTTATTTAAATAAACATGCTTGATGTTAGTATATAATATACATGCTTAGTGTACATCTAGAGCAGATACTACAAATATGCGCTTGTTTCTTCATTCTCCAGTTCCCACATTGGGCAGGGACTAGTAGGCATCCATTATTTGCCGACCGTCGAGTGTAACGACCTGCAGAAAGCAGTGAGGACGACAAACTGGAAAAGATAGGCAGGGTCTCAAGCCAAAAACTGTCCAAAGGTTGTTACTTTCCAATACCTTTATGATTTTATCATTCACATCATTTCAACTCTACTAGCCTAAACAAGTTCATTTTAATTTCGATGTATTCAAATAAATCATGTTTGATGAGTTTCATGATAGTTGAGTAAATTGTGTACTTAGGTTCAAGTGTCTTTGTGCATATTAGTTTACTTCAGCTAACAAATATTTAAATCACTTGATGGGGGCTTTTAAGTAATGCCAGGAGAGGAGAATAGTCGCAGAGGTTAACTGTGTATCGAGATAATATCACAGTGGGTGTATCCTGATATCTATCTATCCCTTCTCCTACTCCTGTGGATACAAGTACAGCAACTTTCATTTCATGGAACGAGCCACTCGCTGTTTTCTTGGCTATCCAGGACTGTCTAGGATCAACATAGCTTAGATAATAGTCCAGTTTCTCACGTGGGTGGGCATTGTTAAGGTTCAAACCCACACCCTCACTATATCAGTGTATTTACCCACGTGGGCGCGCGACAATGCTTCAGTCGACTCCTTTTTTTTAAATACTTCTTTCGACCCCTTTTTTAAAATGCGTCTATCAACCCCTTTATTGATATGCTTCTATCGACCCCTTTTCATGTTTCTAAACACTTCTTTATTAGCTTCCATCGACGCCTTTATTTCCATTCTTCTACCGATGCAGCTTTTTCTTTTTTTCCTTTTAATGTTTATGTCGACCCACGCCACTCCCCGCCCCCCCCCCTCCCCACCCAACCACCCTTTCTTAGCCTTCTAACCTATCTTTCAATGTGTGTGTTGACAAAAACTTTTTTTAGGTGTTTTCGTCTCCTTAGTTTGTATGTTTCTATTGACCACTTTATATGCAAATGTGTAAATATCATGTATACCATACTGTTACGAAGTGTATGTGATAATAGCTTCCTGGCGGCCTGTCACCTTCTACAGTCCTACGTAGCTTAGAGCAATGTATGTTACAAATATGGACACAGCCAGCTTTCGTCCATATCAATATGTTATATGGATGCCACGAACCTATCAAAACTTGTGAATGCCGTAAACCTCTAAAAACTAATGCTTTTAATAGAAACATTAACTTGGGGTTCTGCGTGGGAAAGACGAAAAAAAAGGGAGATAAATGTTCGATTTTCGGCCATAGGTATCAAGTTTCCTGGTTGTGTTTGGGTGTAATTAGTTTCCCTTACTCTCTGCTCTTAGAATTTCCCCTGCATAACACAGTTCTAGTCCCTTTCTTTGTGTGTTTCGTCCATATGTAATGTTTTCTTCCTGTTGTAAGATCTTCAGCTGCTTGTCACTCTAAAATATTAGTTTTCAACCTCGTACTAGTAACGTTTTCCGCCCCAAACAAACACTGACTGGGCTATCATTTATGCTTGCTGACCTTTTACACGCGCTAGTTTATATTACAGGGGTGTCATGTTGTGTTGTCTTCAATGCTTTCACCAGCAATATACCGTGTTCCATATAACATGATGTCACCGCTTTTGAAGACCCCACAACATATAGAACTGGTTCAAACCCCCCTAACCCCCCACCATAACCCGACTTTCTTAGCCTATGTCCAACGAGAGAGTGCAGCGTACGTCCCGTGGTTTCAGAATATTTTATATTTTGCACTGGGCCCTAAAAAGCCGCCTTGCTGCAGAAACGAAACGCTCATCTCCTTGTCGCTTACCAACGCTGACAGCTGAAGTGACTTCATGTCCTACTTGAAGTCCGAGGAAGGTATAGTATATGTATCGTCGCAGGCCGCTCACAGCAATGAGTAAAACACACGGTGTAGCTCAACAAAGAAAGCTCACAGCATCAATGACAACGCTGTCACAAAGACCAGGGCGTGTAAAATGTCAGTGGGCATAAATGAAAGCCCAACCAGTTCTTGTTCTGGGCGGAAAACGTTACCAGTTCTTTTACCAGTTCTTTCGCAGTGCCCCAGCCCCTCCCCGCCCCTCCCAATGAGAAAACCCCACGTCGACAACTGCGATTTTTGATTGACTGAAAATTCGAAATAGAAAAGAAAGAGGCGACATGGAAAGTATGAGTGTTCGATGCTATCAGAATGTATTTTTAATCTATAACAAATGCAGATATTATTTATTTAATACGAATTTTAACGGTTATTGCAAAATTTTCTTGGCTTTTTGTTTAGTAAATAGTTGTTTAATTGTTTCTTATAAATCAGCTAAATTAAAAAAAAAATTTTAAACAGACTGATAAGTGAGCAAAATTATCTCCATTTACAAAAATGTTCGACCCCACTTGAAACTTTATTGCGTCCCAAGAGGGCGCCCCTACTCCGCCCTCACCCACCTCCCCCCACCCCCCTTTTCCCCCACCGCTGACATGTTAAAAACCGATGCTCTAAAACACGTGTCTGTCAGCACATTGTATTCCTGCCAGTAACAACGTACCTTAGACGTTTGGCCTTGACTTCATTGAGTGATATTTTCTGAAACCTAAGTTTGCTCTTATATTGTCAGCATACTGGACAATATCGTTATAAGCGATTTATGTTTCTTAAATTTTTACGTATTAATTTCAGAAAATGTGAGGAGTAACACACCACACTGGAGGAAAAAACTTAAAGGCAGACGAGCAAGTAGTAGACAGGGACACAAGCGGGAACAAAAACATCCAGAGAAGAACCCACAACTCTGGGAGAGTGAAATTAGGGCAAGAGACTGGACATGCTGGAGTTCTGTTGCTACCAACCTTCCTTGTGGAGAAGGCAACTGATTAACTGAATTTAAGTGTCAAGTAGCAAATTAGTCCTCCTGCGCATTCTGTCTCAGTTCTGTTGAGATGATACCCAACCGCAGACAGCCCATTCTGTCTCAGTTCTGTTGAGATGATAACCAACGGTAGACAGCCCATTCTGTCTTAGTTCTGTTGAGATGATAACCAACCGCAGACAGTGCATTCTGTCTCAGTTCTGTTGAGATGATAACCAACCGTAGACAGCGCATTCTGTCTCAGTTCAGTTATGATGATTACCAACGCTAGACAGCGCATTTTGTCTCAGTTCTGTTGAGATGATAACCAACGGTAGACAGCCCATTCTGTCTCAGTTCTTTTGAGATTAAAACCAACCGCAGACAGTGCATTTTGTCTCAGTTCTGTTGAGATGATAACCAACCGTAGACAGCGCATTCTGTCTCAGTTCTGTTATGATGATTACCAGCGGTAGGCAGCGCATTCTGTCTCAGTTCTGTTATGATGATTACCAGCGGTAGACAGCTCATTCTGTCTCAATTCTGTTATGATGATTACCAACCGTAGAAGGAGCTTTCTGTCTCATTTAATATGTTTCTTTCTAGTACTAAATTTAGGGATCATTTATTAGTGCTCTCAATCTAGGGTTACAAAACTCGTCATATGACAGAGCCAATTGAGTGCCATCATTTGCTGTGTCTGCATGGACAGTTACTAAAACTAGTGAACGCCAAATCACAAGAATAGAAAGGAGATTTCTTAAAGAAATCATCGGATAAACAAGAAGACACACAAATAAAAAAAATTAACAGAAGACTAGGTCTTAAAACAGTCCGTCAGGCCATTATAGAGCAGCCAAGGAGATAGCTTGGCCATTTGATAGGAATCCCATGTTATTAACTGCCACAGAGAGCCACGTAGAATAAATAAAATGCAAAATAAAGAGCGACAGAATTAGGAACAACCTTGAAAAAAAAAAAATTAAGTGATGAAACATAAGAAAGACGAATATCCTGACTTCTCTATCTCCCCCCCCCCCCCCCTTTTTTCCTTCCTTTTTTTTCCCAACCACCATCACGTTGATGAGGTCACCGGAGGAAGAGAAGAAGACGGAAAGGGTAGTATAGTAGACTATGATAACTAAAGCATCCATTGCTAAACCAAACTACTGAAAGTGAATTTGCCTAGAAAAACCAAGAATACTGTGGTTGCACGACCGGCTACAGCTGACGGGCCGTGCTGATGACGTCACCAGGTCGGGTTAACAATGCGTTAACGCAACAGTTCTCAGACTGGGCGCCGAGACACCCTGGAGTGCAATGAGTGTATGCCAGCTTAAGCAATAATCAAGAAAATTCGGCTAAAAATTGTGAAATTATTAGAGAAGGCATGAAGATAATTCAAAATTAAAATTCAAGTTGTCTTTCCTAGAAACTGTCCAAAAATAGTGTGTGTCTTGTTTGAGGGCCGCTGTGTTAAAGCATCGTTTGCCCCACCCGGTGACGTCAGCAGCACGGCCCATCAGCTGGAGCCGGTCGTGGTGGTTGTTTCTGCAACTATCGCTGAGCCACGGGCAACCACAGTTATAGAACGACTGTCCACTATTCTGTATCCAGAAATTTTTTTTTACAAAAAGCTTCAAATTAAAACCTTGAAAGTGACAAAGAAATTACACCAGTTAGGTCTTTGACTTGTCTTATTCTTTTCTCTAGAATGTCTCGCGGCTTCATGGCACAACGATGTCTCTGGAACGGGTTCTTTTGTTCGCTTCGTATAAAGTACATTTCAGTGTCTCAGATATTTCTGCGGTCCATATTCTGCGTGATCTACCTCTGGTCTGTTACCGCTCTATCTGTATAGCATTGCTCTTTAAAGTGCCCTCCCTGGTGCCAGTCTTGTCACATGGCCAAACCATTTGATTTGCTGTATAGCTATAAAGTTAATTACTGGTTCTGTGGCGGCTCTCCACTTGATATCATAGTTCCTAGGTCAGTCTTCCTCGCTACACCTTTTGTAGTACGTAAACATTTCTTTTCAATCGTGATTATTTTTCTTCTGTCTTCTGAAGGGAGTGTCCATGTTTGATACTGATAGCATAGCGTTGGTATACATGTTTTGTTGATCAGTGTTATTTTACTGTTCATATTTACATGCTTGCATTTTACAACTGGTGCTATTTGGCCTAAAACTTGATTGGCTTTGTTGCATCTTTGCTGGATTCTTGATTAATTCTTCCGTCTTTTGAAATTAAAACTGCCAAGATATGTATAATTCTTCGCCTACCTTAACAGGTGTTCATAAATTTTCATATTGGTGGTTCTTTCTTTCCCAGAGAATGTCATAATTTATGTTTTGTCTACGCTGTCCTTTGACTTGAAACCCTCAATAGCATTGTTGCGAATGTCAAGAGTCTAATAGAATGCTGCTCCTCTTCCGTTTTTGTAAAAGATCACTTTTAAGCTGTCATGGTTAACTCTTTGAGTCCCAAGAAGCGCATCATATGTTCATAGGTTCCTACCTATGTTCCTACCAGTAAATGCAAGATGCGCCGATTTCACGTCTTTCTTTATTACCACTTGGGCCTGGGATGCTAAAACCTCTGAGACTCAAAGAGTTAAGGTTTGCCTGCACCGTGATGAGGTGCCTAACTCTCGTAAAATGACTTTGGTTCCAAGACCAACCCAGTCGACAATGAGTTGTCTTACCTCTTGAGCCCAGGGCGGCACAAAGGCATAAGTCATAGCTCTCTAAGTTTAACGGCTTGTTGCCACCTGTTTTAAATCTTGGATGGGATGGGCGGGGGGGGGGGGGGGGGCTGCACGGTCGGTCTCGAGGCATCATGTCCGCCTCGAGGGAAAAAGGTTCAGGGTTCAATCCCCGGTAATGACTGGAATTTTTTTCACGTGGACTTGGACTTCTTGTAATTCCCCCTGGTCTCTGGATAGTGAGATTAGACGCCCGTGTGAATTTTTCCGCTCGTAAAAAAAAAATCATTTGGCTGTTGGAAATGGAAAAGAGTAGCTTAACGGCGCTGGACGGTCAAAATTTGAAGTTAAAAAATCTACTCGAAGTATTTCAGGATCCTCGTTGAGCTTCTTCGGACTCAGACTTGAGTTAGAAGAAGAACGGAGCACTTATGGGTTACTACCCGAGTGTCCTATTGTTGATCTGTTTTTCAAACCTTTAAACCTTTTTAAATTGTTGATGTACATTGAGTCCATCATTGAGCCTTCCCTGATGATGATTCTACGCGAGGTCTCTCTTGGTCTTCCCCGTTTTCTTTTCCCTTCCGGTGTCCACATGAGGGCTTGATTGAACGTAATCCTGCTGGTTTGATGTTTATCGCATCACTTATTAGTTACTGATTGGCCTAAAAATATAGTTTTATTAACTTCTACCTGAGAGCCAAACGATTAGAAGGATCTTTACTATCTTATCAGAAATCATTATCGTCAAGTGCCTTGCTGACTGTAACGACCGATCATACCTCTCCGCAATCGGTGACCTGCAAATGCCTGTATTAGTTCGTGTGTTGAAACCCCTTTATGTCAGGTCAAAAAACCTTCAAGAATCTTCTCACTTTGTCTTCCTCTGGCTCTCTTTCAACAGATCTTTCAGTTGTAACAAATTTCAGTTTCCTTTTTTTAGTAGTATGACTACAAAATGACTGCCCCTGTCTGATGTTTGTGATCACTTGTCTTTGAGCCCTCGCCTCTTTCCAGACAACTTGGTTGTTCTTTTTGGTATCAATTAAATTGTGAGGATTATTCTTACCAAAAACAAGATTTTTATGTATTTAACACGCTTTGGCATTTGTGCTTAAATATGGCAAGGCCAAGTGGCTTGTATTCAGAAAAAAAAAGGTCAAAAAAGGTATTTTAAACACGACCACAAGGGACATCATTCTGACAACTAAATGATGGCAACAGTAAAACCCCTCTGATAATGTGAAGTTAAGAAATAGCACCAACTCTCTATAATCACCGAGTGAATTCTTGCAAAATGACAGGTAAAAAACTGCAACATATCCATGATTGCAGTAAAACCGCCAGGACAAAATTGATTGAGGCAGAACAATCAATTTACAAAATTGATTGAGGCAGAACAATCCATTTGCGTTGGCCAGATTTTCACGCTTGGCTGACTTCGTGGTAAAATCAGTTAACGAACCAGATTTCTTGTGCATAATTATGTTAGCTTGAAGCAGACGTTAGATATAACAAATAAATGGTTAAAATGATTGATGCAATGCATGCTAAATGAAGACAAGAAAACAATAAAAATAACAACCGAAATATACCTGAGATATTCAAATAACGATAGCCTCAGGTAAATGGCATTTGTCACTAACAATTACAATTTCTATGTCTGTGCAAAAAATATATAAATAAATATATGCATGGGAAAGATGATATAAAAAGCAAAAATGGCAAGTACGCTGTTCGAATTACTTTTTCTTATTCTGTTGTTTTTGCATGTAGAAATTTGTATTTTCAGCTTTATTCGGGGCGTCAGCAAGCACAATAATACAGCAGTTATTTCTACGATTGGTCATTAAAATTGAAGACATTCTTCTTCTTCTTCTTCTTTTTCTTCATCTTCTTCTTCTTCTTCTTCTTCTTCTTCTTCTTCTTCTTCTTCTTCTTCTTCTTCTTCTTCTTCTTCTTCTTCTTCTTCTTCTTCTTCTTCTTCTTCTTCTTCTTCTTCTTCTTCTTCTTCTTCTTCTTCTTCTTCTTCTTCTTCTTCTTCTTCTTCTTCTTCTTCTTCTTCTTCTTCTTCTTCTTCTTCTTCTTCTTCTTCTTCTTCTTCTTCTTCGTTCACCGACTGTAAGCTCTGGCGGAAAGTCCTGGTTGTTCGGTCATTTTGGCTTGTGCCAGGGCCTGTTTTGCGTGCACATCCGTTTTAATTGGTTTTTTCTGTGTGCTGTTGGTTGTTCCTTGCCGCTCAGGTAGATGCACTCTGACTTTAAAGGAAGTCCATATTTAGTCGACTTCTACGACTTGCTTGCTGGGAAGGCTGTGGGTCTATTCTTGCCCCCCCCCCCCCCCCCCCCCACCACCACAATGGGAGCCTAAACTCACACAGAGAGAAGACATTTAAAACATCAGGCATTTAAAGTACATAGCCTAGCATATCTGAAACCATTTGTCACTTGTAATGCTTCAGATCTGTTCAAGTCAAACCTTACTTGTCCTTAAGTTAATCCAGTTTGGTATAATTTTCGTTACTCGCGTCGTTACTTGTGCCGCCGTAAAATCAAATATATCTGCATTTAATCCTAGTCGCTTACATGATAACTAAGGCAGATACGATAATATAGGCGTACACACAAGCGACTGAATGAAAATAACATCACAAATCGATAAGGATTTTTTGTTTTCTTCAAATTTAAAGACACTGCGTGCCAAATACTGTCTTCGAAAGTAAAGGCGGTCAACGTGTGTCAGTCACATCATACACCGATAGTTTATTGGTCTATACAACTACTACCCAATGTGCCAAATGCAGGAAATGGATCCCTTATTTTATTCACTTCATCACTATCAACATCATTTACAACGAGACAAAATCAAAAAGTCAGCACACTTAGAGAGAATGCTTTGTGATGCTATTCTATGTACAGCATACACGACAAATGGAAAAAGGACGTAGTTCACAAGGTAGACTAAGAACTAAATGGAAAAATGCTTTTAAGTGAACTCAACAAAAGCACCATATATGGTCGAGGCAGTTAGAGAAGCGAGAAACAAAATCGCATATCTCCTTCGACAACCGAAACGGAATAAACAGAAAGTAAAGAAGAAAAAGATTATCACTACGCACTTTGTCGACTAGCATAGTTGAACATGCCTATCCCCAGTCAGCTATCTTTAACAACATGTGTCAGTACGTGTGAATACTTCCCTCTGCACCATTACGAAACGCTGCCAAGAAACGTCTACACCTCTTTCCACCGATATTTTCAGTGGTCACATTATTTAAGTTTCCTTCTTCTCATAACAAGACGGGGGTAAAATGATGACTGTTACTTTCGCTTACACATTACTATTGTCCAAACAGAAGTGCATCACTCATCTTCATCTCTGCAATGAATTTGTATACACTTTTACTAGAACCTTTAAGTCGACAACCATGGAATAACCATTAGCAGTTTTAAAAAGCGTGCAACCGGACTTAAAGAGCCTAATGAGATATTTTAAAAAAAAAAAACATACAGAAGAGATTGGATTTGTCTAGGCAGAAGTGACAATACACAGAAAGAAAATCAATATGCAGTCAAGACTGGAGACTTACTGGTAAAACGATGGTTGAATATCTGTTGGCGGGAACAATTTAAGTTATGCGGCGGAGAGTTTGCATCGCTCTTTTGAGGCTGTGGGTTCGATCTGATACAGAGCCCTTCAGATGGCAAGTGCAGGTTTTTTTGGAAAATTGGTTTCATGGAAATTTCCTGCCAGGGATGTTATTATCTATACAGATTGCTCTCTGTTGAAGGAAAGACGAAGTGCATGGGGGTTCATAGCAAAAGCGAATGGACGTCGCTTGCTACAGCAATGCCTGGCATATGATATCACAACGTATAATTTGAGAATGGAAGTGGAGGCAGTAACTGCTGCCCTTCACTGACTTGAGAATCAGCTGTAAACACATGCCGTGATTGTAACTGACTCATAGAGCATGCTGAGAAAGGTGAAGACAGCTAAGCTGTGGCAAGATTTACTTCAGAAGTCATCGGTAGTTAGCATCCTTTGGATATTTTCTCCAGGTATGATGGTGTTGCGGGAAGTGAACAGGCCGACAGACTGGCCGGCTCTGCGCCGCTGGTGGGTAAATTGATGTTTGACAAGCTGGATGTTATGCTGGCTTTTTGGCATCGACTGAACAGTGCGAAGGCATAGAAAGATCATTGCAGTCCTGGAAGAATGGTGTTGCGAGGAGTTAAGGGGGATCTGGCCTGAGCTCAACACTTGGGGGAAGGCGAGACGGATATACAATCAGCCCGGTAATGGTGCCATCAGAATTAGAACTCTTCGCTTGCTGATGATGATTATGCGTGGAGTTTATGGGGGTGTCCCGAGTGCTGTAATTTCGATTCCTAATTCAGCATTCAACATTCCTTAAATGAAAGCCGCTTCTGTTCTGCAACATTCTAACTTCGTAAATAAATATAGGCAAACCGGGTCTCAGAAGGTTCCAAGCCTAAAATGAAGTTATCTAAAAGTAAATAGGAAAGATGTGATTTTAAAAAGGTATCCATTTAATGCCGAACAGTCGATTAATTATGGGCGCGCACTATATCCTCTGGGAGCCGAGTCGAACAATGGCTACACACTCACCTGCCGGCCGGAAGCTGTGTCGTTTGAATCCGTCGCCGATGTTTCTATAAATGGCCTTAGCTGCAAAGTCTACCCATCCTCGATTAGGTACCATGAGCAAATTTGGTCTTGTGATGTTCACCATATTACTCAGAGTGTGCTTACTGGGTCTAGCACAATTTGCCAGAATGGTCAGTGCCGTGATCAAAGGCTTGCAGTACGCTCAATGTGCCTTAAAAAGTGAAAAATTCATTCAGTGAATCATCGTCATTGTTGTTATCCGACTGTACCGTAATATGTCGCCTAGGATTGGCAGTTTAATCATTCTGTCCGTTCTATCCTGCGCAATCCTCTCGAAATCATGCATGGAATTCATCCCGCGCCCTTGGCCTCTCTCAGTAACGTTTTTCTCAGGGTTTCTGGAGTAATTTCAACTTTTTCCAGCCCAATCGTTGCCGGTTTCAGTGCTTGTTTGATATTTCCGTTTCTCTTTATACTAAGCCCGGTATATAGCCATAATATTTATCGTGCAAATGATGACACAGGCTGTTTCTGAAACTATCACATGAACCTTTCACCTGGTCCACATTCAAGGCTGACTCGACCTGGTAGCAAAGCTTGAGTTTCATCAGGACCGGTTCCCATGACCTTCAGATCTGCAGGCAAGAATCTAGCCGCTACAACTCGGCGGTTCCCTCTCAGTTTAAAAGCAGTCTATGAATCTCAGCCACACATGTTGTCGTGGGATCGGATTAGAAGGGCAGCACAGAAAGCATCAGTCCAGAGGCCCAGGAGGTGAAAGTCACTGATATTTTGGCCCAAGCAATGGGCGTGTATTTGGGAACGAGCAAAACGAGAGGTTGGCTGGACTGTCCCCCTGGTGGTGTACGGCAACAGAACGAGGCAGAGAAAATCTCTCGCCTGTGTGAAGAGGTTGTCTTAAAAACCAGAACAAACAGAGTGAGAAACTGCGTGATCACAAAAACTGTTGGAACAACACCCATCGTCAAATGTATTGAAAAAAAAAATGAATTGGTTCGGCCTTCCAATGAGTATGAAATCAACGATGGCAGCCGCAAGAGCGTACATCAAGAAAATCGAAACATCAAGAGGCAGGGGAAGACAGAGAAGAAGATGGATTGAAGTAGTCACTGACACCTTGAGACTGCAAAACATCATGGCATATCAAGCGACTGAGCGTCCAATGGCTCCGTTGCCGATCGTCTGATGAACTCTGACGACTGGGGGCAAAAGCAGATATTGACAAAAGAGGAAAGAATAAGTCTTAAATTCTGTCACATCCAACTCTGCCTTAAAGATTCGTGAAGTTGCAGAAGTGGTCGATCATTCAAACAGGAGCCAGGAGGGGAAAACAGTCAATCCAGTGAACTTGAACACTAAAGAAACATTTAGAGCCTGTTAGAAGCATTTCACAGTCTTTCTCATTCATTAAGTTTCCAAATTTTTTTTTCCCTTGATTTTGTTTTTGTGCAGATTTAATTTCTGGAACAGTTGTATTCACTTGCTCACTTGATTTTTTAGCTTCTAGACTTGGATTACTGTTTCCATAGCTGTAAATTTTTTCTCTCGTACTGTCTTCTTTGTATTACTACTCTCATGATAGATTCAGTCTTAGTAATAACAATTTTATTTTTCTTGCTTTTCTGTTCCCGGGTACTCCATTGTGCCTGTACCAATTGATATTGTATGTGGCAATCTTTCATGTCCCAGTTTTCCTCTCAGTCACATAAAGCTAAGTCTAGCGCTGGAGGTTCCAGTTTTGAGTCCATACTTTCTTACTTACTTTCTGTATAAATAGATCTTTTTCTTATCCCTTACCATTTGTTAGAAGAACAACATATCAACCTGTAATTTTAGTTATTGTCGCTCGCCCACGTGGGTAAATACACTGACATAGTGAGGGTGTGAGTTTGAACCTTAACAATGCCCACCCACGTGAGAAACTGGACTATTATCTAAGCTATGTTGATCCTAGACAGTCCTGGATAGCCAAGAAAACAGCAAGTGGCTCGTTCCATTAAATGAATGTTGCTGTACTTGTATCCACAGGAGTAGGAGAAGGGATAGATAGATATCAGGATAAACCCACTGTGATATAATCCAGATACACATTTAACCCCTCCGACTTTTCTCATCTCCTGGCATTACTTAAAAGCTCCCATCAAGTGATTTAAATATTTGTTAGCTGAAGTAAACTAATATGCACAAAGACACTTGAACCTAAGTACACAGTTTACTCAACTATTTTGTAACAACATCAAACATGATTTATTTGAATAAATCGAAATTACAATGAACTTGTTTAGGCTAGTAGAGTTGAGGTGATGTTGATAATGAAATTATATATTGGAAAGTAACAACCTTTGGACAGATCTCGGCTTGAGACCCTGCCTATCTTTTCCAGTTTGTCGTCCTCACTGCTTTCAAGCAGGTCGTTACACTCAGACTGTCGGCACAAGAATGGATGCCTACTAGTCCCTGCCCAATGTGGGAACTGTGATAAAAGAAACAAGCGCATATGTGTAGTATCTTATCTAGATGTACACCAAGCATGTATATTATAATAACATCAAACATGTTTATTTAAATAAAACATTTCATCTCTCCCTCACTTTCACATTCACTCTTGTCCATTTTGGAAGGGCTTATGTCTCACATTCCAGCTGTTACATTTTCTGCCTTCCTCTACTCAAGTCCTGTAATGATAGTCAAGTCTTCTACGTCAGATGCTATCTCTCGTACAGACTCAAAGGACAATCAGTCAGACAGAACAAGTTATGGAATCCATGCTTGGAACAATGGACGCGCCCAGAAAGCTAACAATATTTTTAAGGCGAATCAAATAAGAAATCTCAGGGATTTACTCTCCGGGATCAATCTCCGCATTAGCCTCCCGAGAGTTAAATACATTTCAGTGTGTTAGCTGTATGTAATACAGATTCACATTAACCACACGTGAAAAGATTGCCAAAGTTATCTTCACGCTTGTGATTTCAAGAACATGATAGTTCATTAAATTTCAATGGTAACATCAACATTTAGGTTTTACAACATTGAAACACATGTGCACGAAAAAACATTCATGACACTATCAAATAGGAAATAAAGCAATGTGACAGTGCCCTACGAGAATGAAGAAATGTCCGCCTAGGAGTATTACAAAGTGATGAAGACACACACACTTGAGCAAAAAGACAGTTAGATTTCTATCAGGAAATTAAGGTTTTCAAACTAGTTTTTCTTATCTGGAGAATGATACCACAATGGCAAAAGTTCTGTCTCAAGCTTAGGTTAAGCCCAACAGATGGCATGTGCTAGACAGAGTCTCATTTCCAAGTCCTAGAGTTCACACTTTTATAACTTTTTCTAAGCTCCTCCTACATTACGCCTAAAAGCATTCTCATTCAAGGATGTCACAGCTCCTTCCCTGTGGGTAAGTTTATTCGCTGTCAGTCAGGGCTGTACAACACTTGTTTAAATTCCCACGGTCACATTCTCCTGGTCAATCCATCTGACCAGAGCAAATGGGCCAAGTCACACCTCCAGCCTACTTCACCTGTCAAGTTGTTTGCTAACCACTCCACTCGACCATGTCTATTTAACTGCCAGCACTTTCGGCTCACCATGTCAATAGTGACCGTCTGACTTGCATTCAAGTTAGGTAACCTCAGGGGGAATTAAACACAATTAGCCGAAGTTATCTGCTCCTAATAGTCTGGCTAGGATATAAATATCTGACACCAACAAATGGTGTGCAAATCTCCAGTCAGTAAGTCTGCTTGGTCAGTCTTATCTCTGTACCTTAACACTTAACGTCTGAGAAAAGTTTTAGTGTTTGATATCACCAACAGTCCAGGAGAATTAAATGTTTGTTCAGGTCGCCTTACTTAGATTAGGGATGTATCCAAAACCTTTATTTCTGTATACTTCGAAACACAAAGGAATAAAAGTAGGTTAAGGAAGGACATTCTGGAGTCACCGAGCGTATTGTCACAGTGATGTAGTGACAAGAGCAAACCTGTTGTGGTGAGTCTTGAAAGGTGTCACAATACATAAATGTTCTGGTAGCTGCTGTGATGGCAGATACAATCTGCAGGTCGACTTAAACTGTAAATGTTGTGATGACAAATGTCTGATGTAACAGTCTCTGGTTAACGTGAACTGTAAATGTCGTGATGACCAATGTCGGATGTAACAATCTCTATGTTAACGTGAATTGTAAATGTCGAGATGACCAATGTCTGATGTAACAAGCTCTAGGTTAACTTGAACTGCAAATTGTCCCAGACACTGGCTGTTCTCGTTCGCTGGGTTTGCTTTCTCAACAGCTGAAATTGACAATACGCTAAGATCAGAAAATTAGTAGATAATTTATTCACTATCCAAAAATGTTCTAGAGTATAATTAATCTCATATTCATAATCAATTAATGTGAAACATCTTAAGTGTAATGACAAACAAAGTATTTTTGTTGCAGTCAGTATTTCATGAGTATTTACAATCACATGAGTTCTTGATGTGTGCAATCTGATTTACACAATAATCAGCACACGACCAAGTGTCCACAGGTACGAATATACCATACATCAAGTTTCATGAAACGACACACGAAGGCATTCACAAGCCCTTACATTGACAAAACTGCATACTCATAGACATATACACTTATCCTAATTGGCATTGGAACATAGTCCTCTCTCTCTCTCTCTCTCTCTCTCTCTCTCTCTCTCTCTCTCTCTCTCTCTCTCTCTCTCTCTCTCTCTCTCTCTCCCTCTCAACTTGTAGCGACCTCTTCCCGACCACTACAGCTCAGAGGGTCTACAGCGTCCCACAACTCTGGGCTCGCTGTACAGACGAACACCAACAACTCTCCTATCAACTGGACCTTGATATTACTTCAGCAGACAACAACGGCTGACTGGAAACAGACTTCATTTACTCGTTCGCCAGCATGTGCCAACAGCACATCAGCCTATCGAAGGACCTTGATGACCGACAGAACTTCTAACACAAGTCCCTTCTAGCAGATAGCTTTCGTCGACATCCCTACTGTTCTGTTACCATGGTGATCCTACGTCTCCTTGCGTCGTAATCTAGAACAGTCACTATCGGAGCGTCTAGTTCCCTGGGCCTTACTTCGCAAGTGGGACTAAACCTTCGACCGAGGCTCTCACTCAAACCTTGATGTCTGATGTTTGCACGGTACTCTGTCTGTCTCACTCGAGAGATACTGACTCTGACCCTGACTTGGTCTCTCTCTGTCTCTGACCGACTGAGTGACTCACTGACGTGCAGCACTCTCAAGCTGGGTGTGTACTACATCCGCACTTTCCCAGTGCTTTAGCTCTCTGGCTGCAGCTCACTGCTTGACTGACTGACTCTCAGTCCATATATATCTTCTCTGTCCCGTGTGGGCGGCTACAGTTACCCGAGAGTCGCGCTCATGTAGGCGTTCTCGTGAATCATGCTCGTGTGGGCGTTCTCGGGAATCATGCTCGTGTGGGCGTTCTCGGGAATCATTCTCGTGTGGGCGTTCTCGGGAATCACGTTAATGTGGGCGTTCTCAGACTACACGAGAATCACTCATGTCGGTGGTTCAGGCTTACATGAGAATCACACTGACACGTAATTTATACTTTCTCTGTGCCTCTCGTTAGCCATTCTTGTCAGTCGCCACAGTGAACCCACACATCTACTTTTACATGACACAACACTTCTCACAGGTCCGAACATTCTTTCCCCCTCACTACTTGGGCCAATGTTGACACTGTTCACGGGACATTCTCTTTAACTCCCCTGAAATAACTATCATACCACTCGGTCCCTTTACACAATAAAACACTCTCCCAAATCAGCACGCAACAGTGGTTTTTTATAACATCATGAATTTACACTCAACCTTAAGTAAATAATTCAATAAATACTGACTAATTAAATGAATACTATTCTCACTGACGAATAACTTCCAATTAATGATAGTTCCTTAATAATATGGCTAGAATAAATTATATTATATATAACACAGTAACTGACAATTTACACTAGAACATATTTATCTCTTGTAGTATTCAAATGATTACAACCGGACAATGAAATATTATTCAAATATAAGTAAATCATGGTCATAAATATTTTGTTTCTGGAAAATTTTACAAAAAGAGAACTCAAACAAAATCACTTCATGAAATTATCTTTCTTTGTTACAATAATGATCAGCTGGATTAATGATGATTGGTGAACATGCTCTAACTGGACTTTTCATTATTTTTTTCTTCGAGGCCACATTCTCACGATGATGATATCAGATCTTCACTTCCTAGGATTCTAAACTGTTTGACTTTCTGGATTCAGTCTGGATGTATTTGGAATTACCAGTGTTTTTCCAGTCGTGAATTTCTTGTATCACTTTGAGATTTTTCCATGTTTACGTTTTTCTTCTATGGGTCGTGTGCAAGTTTGGCGCTTGCTCGATCTATGAGGTTCTGTCAAGGATTGGTATTTCTCTTGTTGAATTATCATGTCTATTCTATCAAAAAACTTTTTTCCTACAGGACAATAAGGTCACGTTGTTCATATTTTCTTCGAAAAGTACCAGCTTGTAAGAAAGCTGGCTCAATTTTAATGTAGCAGGTTTACTCTGCAACAAATACAACTTTAAACACCTGACACACTGTAATGCCGATCGAATTCCCGTATAAATTCTGCCAGTTTATTTCTCCTATTCCATTTCAATTACTCAACTACAATCATTGCTGCTCACTTTCACAACTATGCCACAATAATCATTTACTCATCGTTGTCTACAAGACATTCAAACAACATCGATGACATCACGAATGTCTTCTTCCAACTCTGGTGCACAACTGACCACAAGTAAAACCTGGCGCTTTTGATTGTTTATCTTTCCAGCCCCAAGTTTCTCGTTTGTCGCGCGGATTTTCTGCTCGACTTGCTGTGAGCGTGGAGGCCATGCTAAACGGGGTAATCACAGTTTACATCGACACACCCTCACGACCCTAAGGGGTCAAGGCTTATGTTATACTTCAGTTTCATTTACTCGTTAATCATCATCAATAGTCACTGGAATCTTGGTGATTCGTCACCTTTAGACTACCTTTCACGGGGTAGAGGGGCACCGGGACGAATTTAGACTTGAGGAGGCCCTGAGATATATAAAGCACTGAGGCCCCTACTTTTGATTTATTTTACAACAGTTAATTGTATAATCCTTTAAAATGTATACTTCTTTTAAATATAAGGATAACAGGAAAAACATTATGGTTTAATTTTTAGTAAATGAAATAATAAAGGTCTGTCTGAGAAATCAAATAAATTACATAATCATCTGAAATCTCCATTTAAAGAAAACTGTATTTGTGAACGAAAATATGAAAGCCCCTGTAGATTGTGACGCACTAAACCTGTAGCTCATTTAGTTTATGCCTAAATCCAATACAAAGGAGGTGGGCCGGGGACAGCATCCCCCCTCCCCCCTCCCCTTTCTTCCAAAATTATTTAGAGGTCTGAACCTTGTGACTAGAACATTTGCTAATGAGCTAACAGTTTCCTGAACCATGTACACACGTTCCTGCGCTCCGTCTTCACAGGCTGTCAACTGCAACGGAATGTTCTGGTTTTTCACCCATTTCTGAATCTGGTCTTGTTCCAGACTTGAGTTGTGCATGTACATCTATTTTTCAGATCTGGCTTATTTGCATGCAGATCGCTGGGTCCTCACATGTCAGGTAGATGCACATTGATTTGAAAAGAAAAAAAAACATCTAATTAGTCGCCATCTATCTTAGGTAGTACTGCTCTCCCTCCAATGTAACCAAAAACCAGTGCAAGAAAGATGTTCTCTAAAAAGTAATTTTTTTTTTTAAATTGTACATTTTGTTTTCAAATTTTTTACATTTTTTCCTTGGTCAGAACTCAAGAATAACGTATATTATTGTTGTCCACATGAGCAAATGTTTGATAAGCACCACCCTGACCGAAGATGTCTTGATAATGGCTTGCTTGTCATCATCATCACCATCATCGTGGTCATCATCATCACAAAGCCTATCTTTGCTTAGGTGTCGTTTCATTTGGCCTCAACGAAAGACCGTCGATCTCTCCGCTATGTCTTCCCTGCTTTGCGTCCATATTTGGTGTCCCTATTTGGCGCTTATGGGGGTGTAACGAGTGCTGTGATGTCGATTCTTAATTCTACATTCAACACTCAATATTCTATTTAGTTTAAATAGGATTTTTCTTACAAAATGTCTTTTCCTGACAGTTCTTTCAAAGCCACAGCGATGTTAAATATGGCCGGATAATGTCTGTCCCCAAGACAATATGCTGTTTATGAGCCCGTGTTCTTTGATGTTCTGGTCTTCTAGGAAATATTTTGAGCCTTTTTCTTTTTCACAAAGATATTCTCAAACATTTTCTGCAATGTAAAGTTCAAAGGCTTGAATCTTTTATTTTATTTATTGTAAAATGCTGTATGATTTACATCTTCTTCTTCCATACTCCTTCTTCCATACTTCTTCTTCCATACTTACTCTTCCATGCTTCTTCTTCCATACTTCTTCTTCAGTACGTCTTCTTCCATACTTACTCTTCCATACTTCCTTCCATACTTCTTCTTCAATACGTCTTCTTCCATACTTCTTCTTTCATACTTACTCTTCCATACTTCTTCTTCCATAAGTTTATCTTCCATACTTCTTCTTCCATACTTCATCTTCCATACTTCTTCTTCCATACTTTTATCTTCCATACTTCTTCTTCCATACGTCTTCTTCCTTACTTCTTTTTCCATACTTCTTCTTCCATACTTACTATTCCATACTTCCTCTTCCATACGTCTTCTTCCTTACTTCTTTTACCATACTTCTTCTTCCATACATCTTCTTTCATACTTCTTCTTCCATACTTCCTTCTATACTTCTATTCCATACGTCTTCTTCCTTACTTCTTTTTTAATACTTCTTCTTCCATACTTACTCTTCCATACTTCTTCTTCCATACTTCCTCTTCCATACTTCCTCTTCCACACTTCCTTCCATACTTCTTCTTCCATACTTCTATTTCCATACGTCTTCTTCCATACTTCTTTTTCCATACTTCTTCTTCCATACTTCTTCTTCCATACTTCCTCTTCCATACTTCCTTCCATACTTCCTTCCATACTTCTTCTTCCATACTTCTTTTTCCATACTTCTTCTTCCATACCTCTTCTTCCTTACTTCTTTTTCCATACTTCTTCTTCCATACTTACTCTTCCATACTTCTTCTTCCATTCTTCTTCTTTCATACGTCTTCTTCCTTACTTCTTTTTCCATACTTCTTCTTCCATACTTCCTTCCATACTTCTTCTTCCATACTTCCTCTTCCATACTTCCTCTTCCATACTTCCTTCCATACTTCCTTTTATTTACTTCCTCTTCCATACTTCCTCTTCCATACTTCCTCTTCCATACTTCCTCTTCCATACTTCCTTCCATACTTCTTCTTCCATACTTCCTCTTCCATACTTCCTCTTTCATACTTCCTCTTCCATACTTCCTCTTCCATACTTTTATCTTCCATACTTCCTCTTCCATACTTCCTCTTCCATACTTCCTCTGCCATACTTCCTCTTCCATACTTCCTCTTCCATCGTCCGCTTCCATACTTCCTCTTCCATACGTCTTCTTAAATACTTCCTCTTCCATACTTCCTCTTCCATACGTCTTCTTCCATACTTCCTCTTCCATACCTACTCTTCCATACTTCCTCTTCCATACTTCCTCTTCCATACGTCTTCTTCCATACTTCCTCTTCCATACTTCCTCTTCCATACTTCCTCTTTTATACGTCTTCTTCCATAACTTCTTATATATATATATATCTGAACATTGAAGGTTTATCGTCGCTGATGTTCACCAACACGGTCTTTTAACTGCTGTGCTAAATGCGTATATTGCGAATCTTCCCAGCAAACAATTAGTGTCGAAGTAATCTGTCGTCTACATTTGGGGTGCAAATTTTTGGTATTTGAAGCCTCACCCAGGCTTTTGCCTGGGGCCATAAATATAGCCGGGCCATAAATATGGTACTTTGTGTCACCGGGTGTTTTTCTTTTGTGTGATGTCATGGTGGGGTGTTTTAATTTTGATGTTTTGTGTACGTAGACTTTAAACTTGAAACTGTTACCGACTTTCCCTGTTTGAATATTTCCATCTATTTCATCAGCCTGAATATGTTTCATGCTATTTGTTTCACCTTCTTCAAAAGTTTCATGATTCATACTACTGCGTGGATGCGGTGAGAATATCTTTTCCTTGTGTTTCAAGCTAAATCAATCAACGTGTGCATCCATCGACATTTCAAGTTGGTTTTCTACTTCAGTGTGATATTCAGATGGTACATCGCTTGCACTGAATCGCATTAGTGAAATGTCAAGTCAGGTGTGACGGATCCTGGGAGCTAGGACACTTTGAGCCCCCCCCCCCCCCTTTCCCCCGAACTATTTTTTTAAAGATGAGGCTGGCCTTCCCTCCCCCTAGAAATTCGTTTACTAGGGTACTCCCCCCCCCCTCTTTCCGTACATACATTTACACACACACACACACACACACACACACACACTCACACACACACACACACACACAAAGACCAGCCTGAGTAAAAGAACTTTTTTGCTACCAATATTATTTTAGTAGCTGATTTATTGCCCATCCAAAACATTGTTATGATTAATATTGTAATACCAATAACCATGTAAAGATGTCTTAGGTCCCATCCCCTCCTCACCCATCTACACCCCCCATCCCCCACCATAATTTTCCTCACGTCCTCGCAGAAAAGGTGTGAGAGAAAATTCATTTTTTTTTTCGGTGCCTTGTTCCTGTGTCACATATTGATGTTGTTTTTGTTATTGTTGTCAAAATATGCAAATTACTTAGTGCCTGTTACACAGTCTGCTTCCAGTAGTAAATTTGTAGGTGTTTCAATGTTCTCTTTTTTACTGTTTTTATGAAAGAGTCATTTTAGTTGCTGTTCGTACACTAGTGTGTGGTCTCCTAAGTGTATTCATTTTCGATGTTATCTAAATCTATCGTTTGTAACTAAAAGATTCTTTTGAAACTAAATGCGATTTATGACTTTTTTTTTCTTTCTGATGTTAGTGTCATAAACTGAGTGAACGTGATATCGTTGTCTTTCTCTTGTAATACCAGTGGCAGGCATTCATTTCTCATGAATACCCAAGTATTAGCTCAAAAATTGTATGTATAGTAAAGTTTTTAAGGAGAGCTCTGGCGATCGTCGTCGGAGCTAAGAAGTTCGTAATTTGGTGACGCTTTCGGCAGGCTAAGAGAAACTGAGCCGTATAAAACCCGATGCAATGAAGTCAAGCCTGTCGACTTTAACTTTATTTTCTCTACAGACTTTTTTAATCGTACGATTTTTTAAATTAATTTTTTTTTTAATTTTGTTTGCACTTAAGACTATTACCTACTTTCTCTTTTCGAATAATTCTTTCTGTCAGCGTGAATATCTTCTACGCCATATACTTCGGCTTTCTGAATGGCGGCCAACTGTGTTAATGACATCACTCAGTGAGCGCCTATTGCTCTCTACAGTATCCTTTGCTAGCACCATATGCTAACTCCAATGTATGTGAGCTGTTCTGTACTCTATTAAATAGTGAACGACGCTTTCCCATGCCTTTAGACGTATTGGTTATATACTTCTTCTTCTTCCTCAGCGTTCCGAGCCCTTGTGGCTCACTGCTGCAGTTATCACACACCTCTAATAATCTCTCAGGTTGGTGTTCTCTCTCCAGTTGGTGATACCTTGTGTTTCCAGATCTATCTGGATTCCCCCCCCCCCCCCATCGTTTTCATTGTCTGCCTCGTGGTCTACGACCATTCAGCTACCTTATGTACATAGTTTTTACATCTCTGCCATCTGACCTTCTTATAATATGTCCCAATCATTTCAGCCTACTAGACCTCACGATGTGTCCCAATCATTTCAGCCTACTAGACCTCACGATGTGTCCCAATCATTTCTGCCTACTAGACCTCACGAAATGTCCCAATCATTTCAGCCTACTAGACCTCACGATATGTCCCAATCTTTTCAGCCTACTAGACCTCACGATGTGTCCCAATCATTTCAGCCTACTAGACCTCACGATGTGTCCCAATCATTTTGCTTACTAGACCTCATAATGTGTCCCAATCATTTTAGCCTACTAGACCTCATGATGTGTCCCAATCATTTCAGCCTACTAGACTTTTCGATATGTCCTAAACATTTCAGCTTACTAGACCTCACGATGTGTTCCAATCATTTCAGCCTACTAGACCTCACGATGTGTCCCAATCATTTTAGCCTACTAAACCTCACGATTTGTCCTAATCATTTCAGCCTACTAGACCTCACGATATGTCCCAATCATTTCAGCCTACTAGACCTCACGATGTGTCCCAATCATTTCAGCCTACTAGACCTCGGGATGTGTCCCAATCATTTCAGCCTACTAGACCTCACAATATGTCCCAATCATTTCAGCCTACTAGACCTTACGATGTGTCCCAATCATTACAGCCTGCTTGACTTTTCGATGTCCCAATCATTTCAACCTACTAGACCTCACGATGTGTCCCAATCATTCAGCCTACTAGACATCATGATGACCCTCATAATGACAGTGATTGGTGGCAGTTTAAACAGATTATAAATTTTGTTGTTGCTTCTCACTCTAAATTCCCTGCTATTTGCGCTTTGATAGGTCCAAAGATTCGTCGTCAGACGCAGTTTTCACACATTTGTAAACATTATTCAGATATAATTTATTTTAAATTTTATACAGCTTGACTTGAGGCAGTCTTGTAAACATTCTTCCATTGAATCATCTCACGGCATGATCTATAATCCATGTTCCCACTTGGTAATACAATGTCCTTGAGGATGGTATAGCTTCGATATTAATTTACTAATACAAATGGTGACGACCTTGCTAGCTCCCGGACTTCGATTCTTGCCCAAAGTCCAGGCTGGCTCTGTACATGTGGAAAGAGCCTCACGGGGTTGCATGGGCTGAGAACGCATGCTGAAAGAATGAAATGCGAGGGTGCTCCACAGAGTAAACGCCGTCGCAAAACTACTAATCCTGTGGTAGTTTCTGTGTCGTTAGGTAACGACGGGCAGGGTGTACCCCACTCGCCGGGAGAGGCCCATGACGTTGACTGCGAAGGCGCACTTTTGATGATTCCAGAGAAAGTGCGTTCCAAGATCAGGTTTCCACCTGCGAGCGATAAGGTGTCGTGGTGCAAGCTAGAAGGTACATTATGTGAGAAACTAATTCATGATTTTAAAAAGAAGTCGTTAGGCGACAAGCTTGCAATGTTTGGTAATGTAATAAAGGAGCACTGTTCCCGCGAGTTCGGGACAGTGGAAAAGGGGCCGTCGGGTGTTAAGCAGAATATAAGCAGGAGACAGAGGGACATTCCGAAGTGCCAGGCAGACAAGAAATCTCTCAGAAAACAGTTCAAATCCGCTACAGGCAGCGAACGGGAAGGGCTGCATGAAGTCTGGTTGCATCTAAGAAACAGACACAGTGCCATCTGTCTCGCTGAGCGTTTCTGTAACAGCAGGAGAAGAACCAAAAAGAAGTGGGGAAATTCTTTAGGGACCCTTTCCAGTTTGCCCGAGGTCTATTCGAGCAACCGAATTCTGGGACTCTGGTTGTCAGTAAGGAGGAGCTTGAGTCACATTTATGCAAAATGTTCTCTGACAAGAAGAGGAATGAGCCTCTCGATAACAATCCAGAAATCCTTAGCGGCCTTAAGCAGCCTGAGTTGCCGAAGGTATAATTTAAAGTGATACCTCCCTTTTGGTCTGAGGTTGAAGAAGTTGTGAAAAGAGCCAGCGGCAAGTCTGCTCCAGGTCCGAATGGTGTTCCGTACGTTCTTTAAAAACGTTGTCCGACAGTCTTACGAATGCTTCACGGCTTGTTGAGACAAGCGTGGAGCCGAAAACACATATGTCCAGAGTGGCAACAGGCCAACGGGGTCTACATTCTCAAAGAGCAGGACTCAAAGAGTCTTTTCTAATGCAGACCTATCTCGCTGTTGAACGATAAGGGTAAAATATTCTTCTCGGTCATGGCTCGCCGGCTCACACAGTATCTGATGGCGAACAAGTACATCTATACGAGTTTTCAAAAAGGTGGAATCCCAGGCGTCTCTGGGTGCCTTGAACACGCGACCATGATTTGGGAGTCTATCCAGAGGGCTAAGCATGAGAAAACCGAAAAGCACGTTATATGGTTGGACCTCGCCAACGCCTATGGGGCAGTTCCCCATAGGCTACTGTGGCAGGCCCTTCGCATGTTTCACCTACCGGCACAGATCAACGAAATGATCGAGCAATATTTCTCTAAGTTCGTTTTGCGCTTCTTTACCTCGACGTTTACACGAGCTGGACTGAGCTACAAGTTGGGATAGCTATGGGATGTACGATCTCACCAATACTGTTCGTCATGGCCATGCAGGTCGTGTTAGACAGGGCGACCGGCTACGGACAAGGCCTTCAAATTGGGAATCACTGGATGTCGCCACTACGTGCATTTATGGATGACACGACTATAATCACGGGCAGTTTTGAATCAGCCGGTACGATTCTGAAAAGATTGGACGCGGTGGTCCAATAGAGCGGTTTGCGATTCAAACCGCAGAAGTCGAGGAGTCTGTCAATCCTAAAAGATAAGGTTGCGGCAACCAGTTTTACGGTGGCAAAGAATAAAATCCCCACGGTTCTAGAGGAACGGGTGAAGAGCCTTGGTCGCGTTTACGATTCGAAGTGATTTGATAGAGCGGAGGTCTTGCGAATACACGAATCCCTGGCTACAGGCCTGCTCGCGATAGAGCGAAGCAGGCTGATCGGGAAGTTCAAGTTCTGTTGTCTCCAATTCATGTTGATTCCAAAGCTCCTCTGACCGCTGTTAGTCTACAAAGGGACAATGACTGAAGTGGAGACGATGGAGAAAAAAATCAACACAGCCATAAGAAAGTGGATTTGTGCACCGCCTTGTCTGACTGACGTCGCTCTGTTTTGTAAGCAGACTAAGCTGGTACTCCCGTTCAAATCGATAACCGAAGAGTTAAAAGTCGGCAAAGTAAGACTCGCCATGCTCTTTCGCGAGTCTTCACACCCAAATGTCATCGCTGTTCAGCCCGCTCTAACGACTGGTCTGAAATGGAAGGTCCTAGATGCGATCGAATCTGCCCATTATGCACTAAAATGTAGGGAAATTATGGGTTACACTCAAACCGACCGTCGAAGCCTAGGTCACGGGAAAGTCAGTTGATGGTCCAAAGCCACAGCCAAAGAGCGTCGAGACGTGGTGATACACCAAATAAGGGACAAGGCTGGAAGCAGCCTAACAGTCGCAGCAGGGCCACTGGGTCAGCCTGAAGAGCGCATTGACAAGAGTACTCACATGGGGTGAGATCTGGCGAATGACCCCGCAGCGACTGAGCTTCATCGTTCGTTCGGCCTATAATGAATTACTGTCTGGTGTCAACATGATCAAGTGGAGTGCGACTAACGACCCGTCATGCCCGCTATGCAGAGTGAAACAGACGTTAGAACACATTCTGTCCTCATGCAGAAAAGCCCTAGGTCATGGCAGATTTACATGGCGCCACAACAAGGTGCTAAAAGAGTTAGCAGCTGTTGTGGACCAGGCTTGGATGAGGGCCAACGCGAGGGCCAGTCCTACCGCCGTCCCCATACGTTTCCTCAAGGCGGGGCAGATTCAAAAAGATAGACTCGACAACTTCGCATACGCTCCATCCATGCTAGACTCTGCGAGAGACTGGATACTGGTGGTTGACCTGCCTGACCATGAAAGGTACCCTGAGTTAATCAGGAAGACCGGCCTGCGACCTGACATAGTTCTCCACTCTGCGGAGAAACGTCAGCTCATCCTGATTGAGCTGACCGTGCCGTATGATTCGCGAATGGACGAAAGCCATATGTATAAGCTCGAGAAATACTGTGACTTAGCAGCCAGTCTGAGAAGGGACGAAGCGTACACAGTAAGAGTTTTCGCCGTCATAGTAGAGGCAAGAGGTCTCGTTTCCACTTCACTCTACAATGTGAATAAAGAACTAGGCTTACGTGGTAATGAACGCAAACGGACACTTTAACAGCTGGGCGAGGTTGCTGAGAAGGCCTCGATCTGGCTCTGGACACAACAGAACAAAGTAGGGGACGGGCCTCTGTGAGCTGGTCCGGGTGTCTAGTGGAAAAGAATTTCTCCTCCCTTAAAGTCTATCGTGTCCCAATTGTCTGCCGGTGTCATTCTGCCACCTGCTAAAAATTCCAACATGTGTCCAGTATACCAATCGTAAGCTTGCTGCTCGGTCGTCCAGGTATGCAGACTGCTTTAATTATGCTACCGCGACGACTTCTTATCTCACAGTACCTTTTGCAGATCACCAATTCATTTTGGCCATGTCCGAATAACATCCGGTAATTCGTGCAGCAGGGGAAATCAACCCTGAGCTTCATGAACTCAGGTGGGCCCACTCTCTGAAAATGTCTAGGAGCTCGTGGGCCGAAACATTTGTCGACGAGAGGTTACTTCTACTGACGATTGGTAGACTCCTGCTGTACATGCTCCCCTGTGGAGTTTCTTCTTACTATGTCAACAATCTGCTATAGGATCATCTTAGGGTGTGATTTATAATCTATTTTAATGTTTGTTAACACAATGTACATGAAGATGGTATAGTTCCGATACTAATTTATTATTCAGAATTTAATGAAAACAAAATATATTAGACAACGATCTGTCACTTCTCAGCGTTCACCGCCTGTAAACTCACGTGAACAGTCATGTTTTGCTCGTCCAGTTCTGTATTTTGTTCTTGTTATAGAACTTGGATTTTGCAGGTTTATCCATTTTACGGATCTGGCTTACTCGTATAAAGACTACTGGTTCTTTGATTCTCAGGCAAATGCATTCCATACTTTGGAAGAAAGACCCTTAATGTTGACCTTTTACAAACTGTTCGTTAGCGGGATAGAGGTCTAATTATTTTCCTTCATTAAAATGAGGTTCCGGAACCCATACAGGGAGGAAAGGGTCTCAAAGAGTTCCCCCCCCCCCATTCCCACACCCCTCCCCCCTCTCGCCCGAATGTAAATATATGTAAGCGTATTGAAAGGATAGCGCTAGACGCTAGACATATATTTGTATAGAAAAAAAAGAACTTGAAATATATGTATGTAGGAAATACGTTTTAAAAACTACAACTGATACTAAACTTGATATTTTCAAGTTTAATATCAAATCAGTACTGTTGTGTGTAACGGAAACAATCATGGACAACTACAGCAGTTACAACAACAACAACAAAACTACAATCATTCATTCATTGATGCCTGTGCAGAGCAAGGGGAATTAAATGGTATGATAGAATCACTAATGTAGAAGAGCTTGGGGAGAGAACTAAACAAGTTCCAGCGGACAAGAGGGGAAAAAGAGACGCTGGCGTTGGATAGGGCACTGGTTGAAAAAAAATGAAAATAATATGAATAGAATGTCTTTGCACTGGAACCCACTGGGGCATTTGAATAAAAGGAGACCCTAAAAACTACAGAGAAGGGAGCTAGAGAGTAAATCTGAAAAGATGGGGAGGACATAGGTAGAGCTATATGCCATAGCGAAGGATAGAACGACATGGAAAAAGCTAGTTGAGGGCCTATGCTCCATTAGGGGTTAGAACGGCAGAATAGAAGAAATACATAGGAAAAGAGTTTAGAGACGTAAGCGTTAAACAGTGTTGCAGATGACTATGGATACCTGAGAATAGTGGGACCAAAGCTGTCAGAAAAGAACAAGAAGGTTGGGTTACTGGTGTATCCTTTACAAGACGTTGCAGATTTAACCCCAACAGCACCAGGCTGTTGTGTGGTTTTTGTAGGCAAATTTACGTCTAGTAGTTTGCCATTACTCACTGGACGGTGGGCTTTCTTGATACCACTGTCGAAACCGACGCAAGGCGCATGGCCCGCAGCTGGGATCGAACCCGGCATCCCGGCATTAGGAATAAGAAGAGTATTCCATAAAAATCAACTAGGAAAGTGGGTTAAAGTCCGTGAAGGTTGACCACCGAAGAAACAAAATACTTGCATAAGCGATCTAATCTGGAAAGATAACCTGTAACTGCCTCGACGTTCCGCCACTTGGAGAAAGAACAATACGATCTATTATAGGCCTTTATTTTTAATCAAAATATCAGTGACACCAGTGGGCATTCTCCTGACGCAGTAGGGCAATGAAGCAGCTTTCGTGGGCAAATGCAGCAGTTTATTTCTAGACCAGCAACGTTGTCCTGGCCTTCTACAAGCGCACTCCTCGTCGATACAGCTTACGTCAAAACGGTGAATCAGTAATCGATAAATTGACTTGATTACCATCGATCTGATGAGTAGTCGATATGCAAATGCTTCGATTAGTTGGACATTGTTGCGCATATACGTATGTGCTTATACATCTACACACACACATGTATGTGCGTGTTTGTAGTATAAGTGTGTATGTTTATGTGCAAGTCAGCTCTGTAGTTTGCTGTATTATTTCTTACCCAGAATTTAACTGGTAAAATAGATTATTTTTTTTTAAATTGATAAAATTAAATGATAAAGGATCACCTATCCTATTATCTACATTGTGAATATGACTATGTGTGTGCGTGTGTGTTGTGTGTGTGTGTGTATGTGTGTGTGTGCGTGTGTGCGTGTTTGCGTTTTATACTGTGGTCTCCTATACCAGTGTAAACTGCCATATCAAATTCGTGAAAACATATATACAGATATACATATTTGGTTCTATCCAAATTCTTGAAAACATATGTACAGATTTTTTTTTTTTTTTTGTTCTATTACAGTTTCGTAATTTTCTGAATTCATTTTTTGTAGATTCATAATTTATAACTCCTAATTTTGTGCTGATGTATTTACAATTTCCAGTTACTACATATAATTATATTTTTAAGATTATTCCTTACGTCCTTCTTAGGACGTTATTTTTTGTTATTTGAAGCCCCACTCTGGCTTTTGCCAGGGGCCGCAATATAGGCAGGTCATCATTATGGCCAAATGTCTGAACGCGGTTTCTGGGACCTCTCCACGGTGATCCTCATCCGCATGGTGGCACTTTGTGTCATCGGGTGTTTATCGCTTGTGTGATGTCCTGGTGGGGTTAAAAGCCAGCCAGCCAATTATATTTAACTATAATCCCTTACGTCCTTCTTAGGACGTTTTTTTTTGTTATTTGAAGCCCCACTCTGGCTTTTGCCAGGGGCCGCAATATAGGCAGGTCATCATTATGGCCAAATGTCTGAACGCGGTTTCTGGGACCTCTCCACGGTGATCCTCATCCGCATGGTGGCACTTTGTGTCATCGGGTGTTTATCGCTTGTGTGATGTCCTGGTGGGGTAAAAAGCCAATCCAATCCAATATATTTAACAAACCGCCGATTTTGTAGCTTCACATGTGGGTTCCAGGTCCGTATTTTTTTATTATTTTTTTTTTTGGGGGGGGGGGGGGGAAGTGTGGAATGTGAGGGGGAGAATAGACACATTGCTGCCCAAAAGTATATAATACAAGGCGACAACGTTGGATTAATTCCTTCAAAGTTAGAGTGCATTTGCTTTAGAGGCAAAGAACCAACAGTATAAGTCAGTTCGGCAAAACAAATATGCACGCAAAATTCAAGTTATCATCACAGAACACTGTAAAGCAACTCGATCGTTTGACAAAATTACAGACGGGTGAACTGTGATAACTCGGGTTTGCTTGATATCCCATGTGAATAAGACATGGAAAATGTGTGCATTGTTGTGACACAATTCATCATCACCGTTGCACTGCGTGTCGTTGGGTCACTAGTTGATGTTAACTGTCTGATTAGCTGCTTCCACCTTTGACAGTCGGTTGTACTGAACTTCATAGCTGAATGCCGGAGGCCTGTCCAGTTAGCCAAGTTTTCTGTATCCACTTCTTTCTCGGTCTGCCTCTTGCCTTCTTGAACAGTGCGGATTCACAGATAAATCATTACGGTCTGGGGAGAGGAGTTACAAGTGGATCTAGCCCACTCTCAACACTCAGGAGAAAGGCGAGACGGATATACAATCAGACAGTTACTGGTGCCATAAGAATTAGAACACTTTGCTTGATGGTGGAGATAGAGAAAGAGCGCTTATGGGAGTGTCCCGAGTGTTGTGATGTCGATTCCAAATCAAACATTCAACATTGCTGTTTCCTTCTACTGAGATCTTGTAATAATGTTCTTGAGAGGCCGTTAGATCTTTTTCCATGTTCCTACCATAACATTTTCCGTCTTGTCACTGTAGTTAAGAGAGGTTCGTGCCACAGTTATTCAAAGTAATCATCGTGTGTTACTGTGCATTCGTAACAACGGCCAACCTTAGCGACGCCTCTGACTCAGTCAGCATTCCATTTTCTATAGGGAAATTACAGACGAAGAAATCCTCGTGAGTTTTCTTGCCTATGAATCACACAAAATACTTGTGTGTCATTTGCATTTAGAGTGGTTGGCAGACCTCTGCCTGGTTTGTTCTAGCTGGGGAATTTCCTGCTTCTCTGTGTGTTGTGAATTATTCCCATGTTTTCTTGGCTTTTCCTGTAAAACGTGCCTGCTGATTACCTGGGGGAATATTTGAAAGTTGAATTGTTGCTGTTGAAAAGGTGTCAGCGAATCGGCCATTAATACTTGTGATATAGGCTCTTGATGATTCGACCTACTAGAGAATGATCTGCTGTGCTTTATTAATATCCTACTCAAAAGAGTAGAAATCCACAGGTCACGGGACAGTCTAAAATTTTAGGGGGGTGGTAGATTGGCTGCATGCACATAGGTGGGTTGGCGTTAGGGCCAGTTCTAGATGTTATGGGGTCATTAGAAGCATCAGAAAGCCGTGAAACCCATCTTACCACCCTCTAAAATGTTGGACGTCATTTGGGGGTAGGATATTAATAAAGCACTTGATCTGCTATTTAACTGAAGAACAATAGAAGCAGATGAAAATTATTACGTTAAGGATATTATTATTAAGACATAAAATCAATAAACTCATTACAGAAAACATGTTGGTAAAGTCTAAGCCAGGGTAAAGTAAGTAAAGTTCCCTTTTCGCCTTGACTAGACCTAAATTTTTATAGACAAATCGGCACAAGATGGGTGATGTGGTCAGCATCACGCCGGCTGCCTTTACTTCCTAGGACTGCACCCAGTACTCACTCAAGGCTAGTTCGACCTGGGAGTCAATGTCCGTTTTCGAAAAAAAAGTCCGGCTCCGTAAGCCACAGGTGCTGACCTAAAAGAGAGTGAAGATGAAGAATTTTACAATTTTGTATTAGAGTCATTGACTGCCCAGGGTGTGATCCCAAATTCAGAATTTCCAAGGACTGATTTTGAAATAGTCTCATCATCATCTCATCTTGGTCCTTTTGTACGTTGAATTGTCGAGGTGAAGTATAATTAACGGGAAAAAGCCCGTTTGTACGGTTCATAAACTGGGATTCCCAGGAACTCCAATTCCCTCTGTCCATCGCTTGCATGGTCGACCTCTTCTTCGCTTTCCATCACTGACTGCTGTGGTAGGCTGTGTACTAACGTCCACGTTATATGACCAAGCCATTTCACTCGTTATTTTCTAATGATATCCTATTTAATCTCATTTACGTTTGTTGAACTTTTCGTTATCAGAAACACTACGACGCATTTACACACACACACACACACACACACACACAAACACAAACACACACAAACACACAAACACACAAACACACACAAATCACCTCGTTTTAAAACTTTTCTGAGATGTGCGGTGCTATTCGCCACGTATGTTTCAAGCAAAGTTAGAAACAAAAATAGCTACAAGAAGCATGACTGAGTCAACCCGAAAACAATTAAATCACCACACTTGTTCTCTTTTTTTTAACGACTGTTCGTCTAATGCAATCGACAAATGAAACCTTAGCTTTTAAAAAATAACCGGAGTTTACAGCCGGTGAGCGCAGACAAAAAAAGTAACATTCATACATTGAATAGGTATGGGGAGAGAATGCACCCCTGCCTCACCCCCTTTTGCACCTCGAACCAATCAGATTCTTCACCAGCTGCTCTGATGGCTTCATCATTTACTTTGGGGAAATTAACAAAAGCTATGATAACCTGACCACATACGTTGATCAAGAACACAGACCTGATGATCTGTTGATCACGTGAGATGAAAACTATTACCGCCTACGCATACTGGCATGCCACCTGACGGTGATATCAATTCTTGTGTAGACATTTTAATCGTCAATTGTTCTTTGTGTCGTGCCCAAAGCAGCGATCTAATTTTGTGACTTTGAGACATTTTAATCGTCAATTGTTCTTTGTGTCGTGCCCAAAGCAGCGATCTAATTTTGTGACTTTGAGACATTTTAATCGTCAATTGTTCTTTGTGTCGTGCCCAAAGCAACGATCTCCTTTTGTGACCTTTGGTAGACAACAAAAAGATTTATAGAGATGACCCTGAACTGTGACAATGATCCGTTGTAGCTCAAACCAAACTAATCAAAATATAACAATGTGTGTCGTCTCCACTATGAAGGTTGGCATCCGTGTTTCCACTGTTGTCTTAGAGGATATCACGTAGTATGGCCCACATTCCCTCCATGTTGCTAGGCTCGACAAACGAGATCAGATGTTTTCTTAGTAAAATGTTAGGGGCCAAAATTCAATTCTAGTCCATGAGGATAATGAAATTGTTTAACGTATTTACAAACTTTAAGCCACAAAGCCGAGGTCTAAATATTAGAAATGAGTAAAAGCAAAACTGGGTGGGAAACAGAAAAACTTATAAAATACAAATTACTGAGTTAGTAATGGCCAAAAGGATAAAATGTCAGTTACTGAGTAATAGCAAAAATGATAAAATGGCAGTTACTGAGTAATAGCCAAAATGATAAAATGTCAGTTACAGAGTAATAGCCAAAATGATAAAATGTCAGTTACTGGGTAACAGCCAAAATGATAAAATGTCAGTTACTGGGTAATAGCCAAAATGATAAAACGTCAGTTACAGAGTAATAGCTAAAATGATAAAATGTCAGTTACTGAGTAATAGCCAAAATGAGAAAATGTCAGTTACTGGGTAATAGCCAAAATGATAAAATGTCAGTTACTGAGTAATAGCTAAAATGATAAAATGTCAGTTACTGAGTAATAGCCAAAATGAGAAAATGTCAGTGACTTAGTAATAGCCAAAATGATAAAATGTCGGTTACTGAGTAATAGCTAAAATGATAAAATGTCGGTTAATAACAGCCAAAATTATAAAATGTCGGTTACTGAGTATTAGCCAAAATGATAAAATGTCAGTTACTGAGTGAGTAATAGCCAAAATGATAAAATGAAAGTTACTGAGTGAGTAATAGCCAAAATGATAAAATGTCGGTTACTGAGTAATAGCCAAAATGATAAAATGTCAGTTACTGAGTAATAGCCAAAATGATAAAATGTCGGTTACTGAGCAATAGCCAAAATGATAAAATTTAGTTTCTGCCTGTATTAACCTATTGCGGTAAGGCGGGGGAAATGGGGGGGGGGGGGAGGGGGGGGGGGGTAGTGTAGTCTTTTAGTCTTTTAGGACGGCATTTCTTGTTCTGTGGCTACGAAAAGGATTTTTTTTTGATTACGACAGAAAATAAAACATAACACTCTACTTTACCTAGGATTCGAACTTGGGTCTGTCGCACAACGGGACATAGTTCTTAGTCGTCTTAACCTAAGTGATTGAATCAACAACTAAAGATCTTTGCTGCAGGATCCCTTTCGTCATTAAAAAAAAAAATATATATATATATATATATATATATATATATATATATATATATATATATATATATATATATATATATATATATATATATATATGACATCACCTGCTCATGATTAAGGGAACGAATGACGAAATGACATCCCTGCACTCGGGACATTCCCACGCGTGCTCCGTCTCCTTCTTCGGTAACCGACGAGTTGATATGTTAAGTGTACAAAATGCAGCCTGATTGAAAGTGCGCCTTTGTTTTTCCCTCAGTTTTGAATATCTTACAGATGCTCTGCTCATCCCCTGCCGAATTAGCCTATCAATATATCAATGCACGGTCTGTTCTTCTCCCGCTGAATTAGCCTATCAATATATGAATGCCCAGTCTGTTCTTCTGAACTGTCACTTGATCCCAAAATGCCTTCACCATATCCAGTTTGTCATTTGTGAGCTCACCAGTCTGCTCATTACCCGCCCACCTGGATCTCCTGGACAGAAATCCATGATATGCACAAGTTTCTGTTTTGTGAAGCATGCTGTGTAAGTCAGTTACCTTATCACATGTTAGGCTGTGCTGCTCTCCAGCCATATGAAAGCTACCGTTACTGCCTCCACCTCCATTCTCATACTGGATGTTGTGACGTTATACTAAAGGCTCTCCGTTTTCAAACACCATCCATTCACCCTTGCAACAAAACAAAACAAAAACCATCCACTATTTATACCTGTCCCTACAGATCCATCTGTGCTACAGATCCATCTGTGTATATTACTGTGTTTTCTGGTGGTGAATTTTCCATTGATAAGCTCTTGCCCTAATGCCTCTGTTGCACCAGCTATCCATTTCCGTCACTATAGGTCCAATGTTACTATCACTCTGTGGAAGTTTGTATTGCTGGTCGGTACTGTAAGCCTATCCTTACTATGCGCTATCTTTTTCATTAGCACAAAAAGTTCAGATTGAGACTTTATCCTTTGCGATCAACGACCGAACCTTTTTTTTTTCAGCTGATGACCCTTGCTGCATAACAAGGCCTCGTGTAGAAGGTGTTCCCCAGTGTTGCCACTTTTCTTTGACAAAAAACATCCAAAACAGAGTAAAAAATATCTAAAGACATCTAAATTTGCGTGTAAAACATCTAGAAAAAAACATCTATATTGAAAGAGCCACAAATTACATAGCAATTGATATGACTTACCCCAAAAGAATCATGTCCTCATCTTTACTGAAGTCTGCCTTACAAGATCCACAGGATAAACTTAGCTTGGATAATGAAGTTGAAGCTTCAGATCCAAAATGACTCTGGTATGCTTTAGCTGTTCCAATTTTTTTTAATACCCAACCAGGGTGCTGATAAGTGAAACAGTCTTTTCCTACTCTTATCAGGCCGAATTTTATTGTCAATATAGCATTTAAGGGGTCAAATTTTATCCTTTTCCTTGGGTTAGATTTGATAAATTCACTCCAAATGAAAAAATCTAGAAAAACATCTACCATCTAAACGTCAAAAAAGCCATATAAATGCAATGAAAACATCTAAATCTGGATGTAAAACATCCAAAGTGGCAACACTGGTGTTCCCTGTCCGTTGAGATTTTAAGTTACACTTCCGGCTGTAGCAATAGCATTTTTCATACGCGGAAGAAAATGTAAGTATGCGCCGCATGCACCCGATTGGCATGTCCCGTGTACTTCCCAAGATTACTCGCATGGCTTCATTGTGCATGCGTTCCAGCTTCTCTGTTTTGTAGTTAGATCAAGGGAGCAAGCGCACACCATGATCCATCAGTTAAATTATCAGTTGCTTAGAGTGTGTAGCATTGCGTCATTTCCTTCTTTTTAACACTAACTCTTCTGCGTGATACTAGAAGGATATGATCCTGTCAAAAGTTATACCAGTAAATTTAACTTAACAATCGCGTTGTATGTTACTACCATTTATTGTGATGCTCGGAATCTCGTCTTTAACAATTCTTTTATTTAATGAACACCACACTTCAGCTGCCTGATCTTGGCTGATGATAGAACCCGTTTCCTCACACAAAACTACTACATTTTCTACCAGGTTCTGCAACTTTGTAGATAGTTCTTTTCTCCTTGTCTGTATATTATAAAATCATCGGCAAAAGTCTGAATTTTCCCAGTCCCCGCAGTCTTTGTTGTCGCTTTCCTGCTGGTGTACACGTTGAAAACACACGCGAAATAGCCGACCCGTTGGAGGCCAGAGGCAATACTACAATGTTCACAGCTCTACGAGCCTAGGCCAGTGGTCCCCAAACTTTTTAATAGAAAAAGCTAAAAATCAGCATCAGGTTGATTACAGTTTTAAATAGTTTTATTACATTCAGTTTTATGAGGGTCTACCCCGTAGTGCCCTTTTAGTTGTTCTTGGAGGAAAGGGCCAGATACATTATAGAAATCAGCCGGGCGTCGCCCCTACAACAACCTGAATGCCTACGTTAACGACTGTTCACCCAACAGCCATGTAGTTCTTCGGCACTAAAGAAACACCATGAATTTGGGTTCTGGACAGTCAAAGTTTGTTGTCATCTCTACATGTATTATAATTTGGTATGCATGTCTCTAATTTTACCTAAGGCAAACACACACAGCGCATAAATGCATTTGAATATAAATGTTACAGACAGGTTCTAAGAATATCTTAGGTAAAGAAAAGAACAAATGCATCCATACTTCAAGAGCTGAATATTGAAGAGGGTTGGCTAGTAAAGACAATAAAACAAAGAAAATTGAAATATTTTGGTCACTTGAAACGTCATGGAAGTCTAGAGAGAACAATAATGGAGGGGTATATGCCTGGGAAGAGAGGAAGAGGAAGGCCAAGGAGAAGATGGGTGCAGGATGTGGCAGATGATCTCCAGATGGGTGTATCAGACGCAGGACATCTTGCTCAGGATAGGAAGGTTTTCCGGAGGGTTGTTATGGCAGCGAGGTTCCGCGAGGGACATGCTACTGAATGAATGAATGAAACACACACACACACACACATACACACACACACACTTGTCCGTGCATCAAGCACGCATGCGTACAGCATTGCATAGAGAGAAGGCGTTGGCTAGGCGACACATCATGTTAGAGACTGTTACAGAGGGGGATTCTGAACACAGACAAGGTCAAGTTAGCTGTTTCCAAGAAGTGGACACTGCATGCAGTTGGCAATTCAGAAGAAGATAGTCTTTACGTAATAATAACAACAACGAAATAATAATAACCATCAATATCAAATCTAACATAAATATACATCGGCGTAGGCATAGGAGAGAGAGACACAGAAAGAGGGGGGAGAGAGAGAAAGAGAGAGAGAGAGAAAGAGAGAGAGAAAGAGAGAGAGAAAGAGAAAGAGAGAGAGAGAGAGAGAGAGAGAGAGAGAGAGAGAGAGAGAGAGAGAGAGAGAGAGAGAGCACTATCCAACTAATTACAACAACAAAAATATATAGTTCTTTCAGCCCTCTCTTCATAGTCCAAAATGTTTTGTTGTCGGACATAAAATGTGGGTGTGCATGGCTTGAGGCCTGAATAGCTGCTGCCTTGACTAAAATTAAAGAGAAGAGAAAAGCGAAAACGTTTCCACGTCCACTTCTAGATGACCACAAGTAACATACTTTCTGTGTAATCACAAGACTTTCACTCGCTTGGAACTAATCAATAGAACTAGCAAGCCAATAAAGAAATAGGCTCTATTTTCTAAGCCAAGAATTGTACTCAGTTGGCGGATAAATTGCTTTTAAAAACAAATTTTAAAAGATGAATATGCAAGCAGGCCGAAATTGTTAGAAATTTATTAACATGGATGTTTATGTTAAAACTATACTTCATTTTAATGACACATTTTTAAACAAAAATGCTATTTTATTAATGCCACACGACATAAATTATTTAAACATGACAAGGAAACTAACGATTATGTCGAGCTCATTTTTGCAACATAAATCTGTTATAATAGCTAGTCGTTATTTATAGTTAACTGTTACTTCTTTTGTCATTGATGCGTTATTAACTAAATAAGGTTGCATTGCTGTTTCTGTTGCGAAATTTAGGCAAGAAAAGACAAACATAGTTTGTCGTGTTATGAAGCGGAATTGACTCGAGAACAGCGACATCTGTCAAGATTTAGAGAACAAGAGGAAGGTGAAAGTAAAGATAAAAATACATGGATGGCTTACCCACAAGGATGGAGGCAGGACAAGAGCACTGGATTGATCAATGAGACTGGTGATCGCACAATATGGCAAAAAATATTCAGCTGATGCACATCGACAGAGTTCATGATGATGATGATGATAATGATGATGATGATACCAGTAACATCTGCATTTCGGATTGAATTAAACTGTGTCAGTTTATCCAAGGAAGTAAAATGATATTAAATATCCAAAATGATAAGGTGTACATGTTGATCCGTCGTTTTAACTCTGGCACATTCCTGTTTACAGTTTAATTTTTTTTTATACCACTAACCCCGTTATATGCAATCGAAAACTTGTCTCTAATTATAGAATACATGTTCTTGGAAAAATATTTTAAGCATTTTTAATATTCTCCACAAATGTGTGTTACTCACTATGATTTAGTTTGTTTAGAAATGTAGGCACTAAAAAAACCGAAATATTAGCAAATGTAACATTAATATTTAGTTAGTAGATTATTATTATTAACTCTTAAAATGCGTATTGATGAAATTCTATATGAAAGAAATCATGTTATAAGGATAGAATGTCAGACAGACCACGGTACTAGACTTTATTTTTAAATATTACTTTGGCTCTCAAGTCGATCCAGTCTTAAATGGGTACCAGTTAAAATACCTAGGAAGCAAAGGCGACCAGTGTGGCGCTGAGCATATCGCCCACAAAATGCTGATTGGTCTGTAAATTGTATGTCTAGCCCTATATGTCTTTCGCTTGTTGACATTTCACTTCAGACGGTCTACGTACCCATCTGTTTAACCTTTTGAAAATAAAGTGTGTTTGTTTTTTCGTCATCATGTGGCAATGATTTTACAGAGCCTCGCTCTCATCACAGTCCGTATAAAAGAAACTCGATATTTCATCGGCTTGCCCTCACCTTGTACTGTACTACCCGATGTGTCCCTTATGTTCTGTTACCATCTTCGTTCTCTTCGGCTCCTGCCCACGTTTCTGATACAATGCTTTCTGCTACAGTTTTATTATATATTTTTTTTTTAAATAAACTATGGCGCTTGTTATGGCCAAATTATGTCAGATTTCCGAACAAGATGCTGCTTACCTGCCACTCTTCCTCGATGTTCAGATCTTTTAGGATGTTAGTATTTGTATATTTGTCCATGGTGTGTGCTGGTTTGAGAATGTTCTTATAGCATTTCAGCTCTAAAGACCATGAGTCCCATCCGCATGTTGCTGCAGGAGAAGATGTATCCTCTCACAACCTGAATTTGATTTCGTTGCTGGTGCTTCGCCAGTGACGTTAAATGATGTTTAATCTTTGCATTGCTATGGTAATCCTCTGCTGTCATTTGTTGAACAGTTTCCATCGTTTCTGTTCATAAAGCCAAGAAATCCCACGTTTGTGACATTTTCAATGGCTTCATCATTTATTGTAAATTTAGAATGAAAAAAAAAGGGGGGGAGGGAAGGCTGTGGTATACAATTATTTTTGTTGATTTTTAATTCAGGAATATGTTGGCTCCCATAAAATGTTTCTTGATACAATAAAGTTGTAGCTTTCCCTTGATTTTCATATCAGCTTAGATTTAGACAATGTCCTCAGCCTTTGGGAACCTTCTAGACTGGCAGGACAAGCGCGTGTCCTGCTTTGTGAACCCTTACTAACAGTAGAGGCACCACATAGGTTCCTATCTATTTCGGTAGATACATGAGACATATAGCTGTGTTGGCCATACTGCAGTAGGCGTGTTTACCATCCTATACCTTGTGCAGGTGTAGCTGAGGTTTTCCTTCAGCAGTTTGTTGAGACCACAAAAGCGTTTCTCAAAGGTCTGCTTACGTTTCACTTAGCAGCTCTTCCTTTACCGTAGGATATAGAGGTTTGCCAGCGAGATTGGCAGTCTGTATCCACAGTTTTTTATTTTTATTTTTTTAGCTTTGTTCCACTCAAGTCCTCTGTCAGTCAGGGACTGTCAGAAGGTGTCTTCCCAGCGAACCCTTGATCGTTTCTCAACATCCTTCGGTACTTATAGCTCGCTCTATATGTAATATCTGGATGTGTTTGTTGTTTACTGTGTGATCACTTGGTTAGACGTAGCCGCATTTGCTATGTAAGATTGTTACACAGTTGAGCTGTAGAGAACACGAAACCTGTTGTGAATATGAACCCTACGAGAACACTACACCTGTTGCGTATATGAGCCCTTGCTTGGGAATATGTAATGTCTGCAGGGGTTTGCTGTCAAATTTGGCAATGGCAAAATGTACAGAATATCACTTTTAGATATATTTTTGGAATAAGTGCAGTATGGCTTCAGTCAAAAGTGGGCGTTTTTGGAGCTGCGATAATCTAGTTAATACCTTTTTATACGTATGGACGATCTATTTCAAGATAGTTGTTATTTATAAATTTAATATTAAAAAATTTACCGAACAGAAATATGAGGCAGCCATATTAAGAATTAAGTCAACACTTTCAAAGTTGTGAGAAAAGGCAGAGCTTATGCTGATATACTGCATATGTCAGAGGACGATGTGTCAGAACAGGCAAGAGAGTTCAACATCAGCATCAGAAGTGGTCAAATCAGAGATGATCGGCTACACAGCTACCATTACCAAAATCAAAAAAGACAATTCCAAGACCAGTGGCCACAGAATCATTGCCACGCAGAACACGGGCAAGCTTCTGGAGAAAATTGTAGCACGTAGACTTGCTGATGACTAGGAAATGTATGACAGGTTACCATCTCCACTTGGAGGATACAGACGAGGCAAAGAGACATGACTCAATGCAGTAGTCTTCGCCTGTGAAGTCTATGAAAGTCTTCAGATGAGAGAAGAGACATGTGCAGCCGCACAAGTCTTAAAGGATGCGTACAACAGAGTACCATTTGACTACTTGGTACACATATATTTCCAACTGCAAGTTATCTCCCTTAATCACCCGCTGTGTAGCAGCAGCACTGTTTCAAAGACGGGTGATACTTATGTGTGGTTGCTGGTCCTCAGAACCGACAACCATACCATCAGTCCAGGATTGCCTCAAGGTTCTCCGCTGTCTTCAGTTCTATTCAACGTGTACACAGTGCTGATCACTGAGCAGCAGTTGCACAGGAATGGCAGGACCTTGTCATTTGCTGATGACGTCTTGGTACATCGACATGGAAGAGATCGTCAAGAGATTTATAATTCAATACAAAGTGAACTTAATCGTATCTCCTCCTGGTGTGTAAATTCTAATACTCATGTCAACCCTTCGAATGTCTCAGGGCCTCAGTAACGTGGTTCTCCTTAAACAGGCATATAGTAAAGGCAGCTATACTGAGAATGAAAGACTTGAAAAGTTGCAGGGCAAAGCAATGCACATTATTCTGGGCTGCACAGGAAACACTTCTTATGTAGCAATGAGGTACCTGCTTGACTTTCCTACCATGAACTACAGGATCAAGATCTGTGGGGCTCGTGCATACCTCAACATAAGCTGAGATCTGATGCACCCTTTGCATCACATGCTCTTCAAAAAAAAAGGGCAATAAACTTGAAAGGGACAAATCATGGCTTTTTAGGGCAGAGGATGACATTATGCAGGTCTTCACACCTAGAGATATCCATCCAGTTGAGGAATGGATACCAGCGTCTAAAGCGCCTAATGCCACATTCTCATGTGTCATGACGTTTAAAAGAAGTTGTCGGGAGCAAAATCCCGCTGCTGTCAACGCCGAGATATGCGCGCTTATAAGTGACAAGTCAGGTTAGGCAGATGTGCTGATCTTCACAGACGGGTCCGTTGTATGAGGACTTAAGAGTGCATTGGCTCTTCAGGTAGAACAATTCAAGAAGCCAGCGGTGCCTTCTGCATGACTACCAGCAGCATAACTATGGAGGTGATGGCGGTGACACAAGCTTTTATGTGGCTCCGCGTGTGTGTGCTGAGGGATTCTTTGAGCATGATTTAGCGGGTCGAGGCAGGCTGGTTACACCCACAGTGGACTGAGTCATTGCAAAACTCTCCTGCGTGTGAAGTTGCCTGCACAATTTTTCCCCGGTTTATAGATGTTGTTGGTAATAAAAGAGCTGATAGACTGGCAGGTGCCGCATTAATTGAAGATTACTGGCCCATGGATCACGCAGACATTATCAAGGCCCTTAGAGAGATAGGACTTTCCAAGGATTTTTGAAGCAACGTGTCCACATCACTGCTAAGAATACGAGAATTGGGAGTGAAGATCGGCACAGTCAAGCATGAGAAGCACACCGGACGCACGAGAAGTCCTGTCAACCAGCATAGGACTGGAATTACTAACCTCGCTACGTTGATGAATATGTTGACAGGGGAATCTGAGCACCTATGGATGTGTCCGCAGTGCTGTATAGATAATCCAACTTACATCTCATATGTAAATGTCCTGAGCCGACTGACAGGCTGATAAAGAGCTAGGCAAAAAGAAAAAGAGATAGAAAAAAACGAGCTAACAGGCGCGCCTTATTTATAAATTCATGCAGGCCGACCGTCAACATTCAGACATACAGACAGGCAGACAGATAGAAGGGCGGACTGACGCACAGACATCAAAGACGCACAGCATAGCTGGCAAGCGGACAGACAGGACATTAGTAAGCAAATAGGTAAGCTGTTTGTAGATAGATAGATAGATAGACAGACAGACAGACAGACAGACAGACAGACAGACAGACAGACAGACAGACAGACAGACAGACAGACAGACAGACAGACAGACAGACAGACAGACAGACAGACAGACAGACAGACAGACAGATAGATAGATAGATAGATAGATAGATAGATAGATAGATAGATAGATAGATAGATAGATAGATAGATAGATAGATAGATAGATAGATAGATAGATAGATAGATAGATAGATAGATAGATAGATAGATAGATAGATAGATAGATAGATAGATAGATAGATAGATAGATAGATAGATAGAAACACACATAATAAAGAAACATAGATTTAGCTGACGTGTAAATGTGAGATAGGTTAAGAAATAAACCCCTATAATACCGAGCCCTGCTGGGTACCTATCTTTGAGCCGCCACACATCAGTCTGGAACTGATGCAGCAAGCATCGATTGTCGCTGCTAGAAGAACCAGTCAACCCCAGGCACCCAGATCGAACGTCGCTGGGTGAAAGCAGAGGCTTTCCAAAGAAGTTAAAGAGAGGAGGGGGAAAAAAAAACAGAAAAAAAAAAAATAAACGAACTTAACCGCCACCGCCGGATTCTTGGCCTGTTGCACGCGACGTTATGGACTGCTTCTCCTCCGTTGCAGCACTCGCGCGCGATTGTAGAGTTTGCGCAGACGCATTTTGTCAAATTTAGACCAGAATACGCATCGCCAAGAAAGTATATACTCGCCCAAATCAAAACGTGTGGAAAGAAAAGTGTGAATATTTTACGGATCACTAAACAAATTTTGTCAGTAACTGCAAACATACTTCTATTAATAGCTGGTGCCACGTGTCTGAAAAACACAACAGTTCAATTATAGGGGTGTTACGTGAATGTCAATTCGTGTATGGATCTGGATTACTCACAAATTTTGATTACCGGAGATTTATTACTGACACATTAAGGTAGGTGTTTGCCATATTTCTAGTGTGAATGTGTGATTCTACAGTCATAGTAGAACCGGCCAGGTGAGTTGATTCAGAGACAACAAGGGAGAGGGGAGCCTTCAAAGGCCCTTAGCCGTTTTTAAGTGTATAATAATAATATACTGAATGACACAAAATGTAATAATATAGTTGTAAAATATACAATAAACAAGTACAAGTTCTGGTTATACGTCCATTTCTGGTCTTTAGTCCGGTTCCACAGCTTGTAGGTTGCGTTTTACAGATAACGCTAACTTGTATGGATACTGTTGGTTCTTGGCTTCTCAGGTAGATGCAATCCGGCTTCAGAAAAACATCCCTAGTTAGATTAGTCGACTGTTACGACATGTTTTTTAGGGAACAATAGGTCTTGTTTTTTCACCTACAGTGGGACCCGGGAAATCACACGGCGACCATTTAGGTCTTTCGGTACAACATTCTAATTTCAGCAAACAATTAATTAATTGTCTTTTACGACAAAGTTGTGAATGACGATGGGTCATTCCCCTACCCCCCCCCCCTTTTCCCACCCACCCACCCCTCCCCAACCACGGAACTTATACTGGAACTAAGCTGAAGTGTTTTTTAAACATTAATACGTTACTATTTCTTTTTTCGTTTCTCGTTTTTTCCCCACTTTTTATCCTGTTCTTATATTCTTCCAGTGTATAACTGTATATAACTGAATTCAACTACGTGCGCCCAAATGCAAATAGAAGTTTCTTTCTGTTAGTATTAGCACTGTAACACTGCACATTTGCACACAATGGCAGTTGCCAGTGCCGCCCACCTATTGATGATTATCTTCTAATGTAGGCAGTAAAAAGAAAAAGGTTGTTGCGTATCCTTTACAGGACGTTGCAGAACCAACCCTAACAGCCCCTGGCTGTTGTGTGGTTTCTCTAGGCAAATTACGTCCAGTAGTTTGCCATTGCTTTCTGGACGGTCGGCTTTCTTGGTACCACTGTCGAAACCAACGCAAGGCGCATTGCCCGCAGCTGGGATCGAACCCGGCATCCCGGCATTACGAAGCGAAGTGTTCGCATCGACTTAGCCACAGAGCCGACAGTATAAAGAAGCGATATCATAATATTGCGCTGAATAGCAGGTTGGAGGTTTCAACAATAGACCAACATTATGGCACATAGGTAGTACCCATAAGTGCCCCGTTCTTCTTCTAAATCAAGTCTGAAGAAGAGCACAGTGCACAGGCTCTGTAGCACCGGCGATGACCCTAAAATACTTTGGGTAGATTTTTAACTCCTAATTTTGCCCGGGCACAGCCGTTAGGCCACTCTTTTCTATTTCCAACTGCTAAGGGATTTTTTTACGTGCGCAACAATGCAGACGGGCGTCCGATTTTACTACCTAGATAACAGGGCGGAATTACTAGAAGTCCAAATTACCGTGAAAAACTCCTAGCCCTTTCCGGGGATTGAACCCGTAACATCTAGCACCCGAGGCAGAGACCATGCCTCGAGACCACGCAACCCCGCCTGTTGAATAGTAAATAAAATAAAATGTTTAAACAATCTCTTTAAAAAGGTTCGTTCACAAAGGGTGAACATACTTTTCGTTTTCATCTAGACCAGTCGCTCTTAATCTTCCCAATGCCGAGACCCTTTAATAAAGTTCCCTCATGTGGCGAACCCCAAACAATTATTTTCCTCAATAACTTCAATGAATATATGTCAACAGATGGTCTTAGGCGACCCTTCTCACAGGTTTGTTCGATCCAAAAAGGTTCGTGACCAGCAAGTTGAGAACCCCTGACCTAGACGGTCCAGTGTTCAGATGTGTCCTGGCCGTCCAGTCGGTACATCTTGAACACCTATTATGCCGTGTTTTTTTTTTTTTTAATCTAGAAATTAGTTCGAGAACATACACTTATAGTTGTAACTGTAGATGTTTGTAGTTTTCGTAGTTTAAAAAAAATGTATAAGGCCTGACATGTGTTTGGAGAAATTTTCATTGAAGCATGTCCCCACCTCCCCCATCCCTCCACCTCACCCCTTTTCCCCTCTCTTTGTGCTTGAAAAGAAGATAGGCACAGGATGTAAGTGACACCTTTGCTAGGAAATTGTACGAGGCGGGTAGAGCTGGCGAGAGACCACGCTTGTTTCAGGCTGACCGTGATGAGAGTGACGTTCTGTTTGAAGGACATTCTACACGATCATGATGTTGAGATATTTTTAAGTATGCCAGTCATCTCCAAGGGCTTTTACTTAGGGATCTATAGAGTGGCTGGATATGCTTGTGATGTTTATACAAGTTTTGATAAGTGAATACAATCAAGGTCAAAGTAAATGACTAGTCTACATGTTGTATAGACAAGCTGTTCTTTTACGCAGCAAAAGTATTAAATTTAAAAAGTAGTTGCGTATCCTGTACATGACGTTGCAAAACCAACTCCAGCAATTGTTTGTTGTGGTTTTTTCTAAGCAAATTTACGTCGAGTAGTTTGCCATTGCTTTCTGGGCCATCGACTTCTCGATACCACTGTCGAAACAAACGCAAGGTGCAAGGCCCGCAGTTGGGATCGAACCCTGCACCCCAACATTACGAAGCTCGTTAGCAGCACCTAAGCCACAGACACCGGCAGTAGTACTACATACAGTAGTATGTAATAACACCGGCAGTAGTACTACATACAGTAGTATGTAATATAACATTTTATAATGTAAAAATTAGGATTACAAAAATACTACTTCTTTGATTTTTTTTCTGAGAGAGAGAGACAGAGAGAGAGAGAGAGAGAGAGAGAGAGAGAGAGAGAGAGAGAGAGAGAGAGAGAGAGAGAGAGAGAGAGAGAGAGAGAGAGAGAGAGACCACCGTGACGGAAAAATAAGTTATATTTTTGAATCTCTGCTTCGAAGTGTTTGCCAGTATCTCCCATTTTGTTGCCTTGAAAATACTGCAGTCATACGTTTGTTTCTAGTCCCCTGTCTCTGCATTATTTATTTGTATAATATTTCTAGCATATAAAAATATACTTCGCCTAGTTATATCATTGATAAAATATGAAGCTTTATAAAACAGAGTACAAGAGAGTAAACTACTGGTGTTGAATTCATTGACTTCGTTGGCCTAGGAGAGCTGATAGACAGGCCGACCGTTTTAGTCTTCGCAAGTTATTTTCTTGAGATTAAAGTTAACTGTTTATGTTCCTAATGTGCGGACTCAGGGTATCCACATCGACCACCAACTAAGCGGACTGCTTGGTGCGATACTGAGCTACTAATTTAATTTGAAATGGTTTTTTTTACTGGACCCAAGATATCTTGTGTTGTTAACTAAGATTAAACAAAATGGCCAGCCAACTGTTGTTACAGAACCAGTGGTGTCCTGTACAATATTTCGTGGTAACTGCTGATTTGTTGAAACTTCTGCTTCCATCGACGATGAACTGCAATTCGGGTTTCGAAATGTTTATGTGGGCCTTTTTGCGGCTGCCTTATGTATTCTGTGCGTATCTTTGTTGTTGGTTTTGCCGAAATTGCAGTGTTTAAACTTTTCCATAATAGAAAGCGATAGGTATTCTGCCAGTCGCCTTTACTTTCCGGGATATTTTCTGGTACACATTTAAGCGTTGATCAACCTGAAAGCCAATGTCGTTTAATTTGACAAATCGTTTCGGTTTATTTTTGAGTACTGTAGCAGACGTGTTGTATTTAGCAACATGGTTGAATGAATGATTGGTTTGGCTTGAAGGCTGATTGGATGAATGGTTGGTTTGGCTTGAAGGCTGATTGGATGAATGGTTGGTTTGACTGACAGGCTGGGTGGATGAATGGTTGGTTTGGCTGACAGGCTGATTGGATGAATGGTTTGTTTGGCTTGAAGGCTGATTGGATGAATGGTTGGTTTAGCTTGCAGGCTGGTTGGATGAATGGTTGGTTTGGCTGACAGGCTGGTTGAATGAATAGTTGGTTTGGCTGGCAGGCTGGTTGGATGAATGGTTGGTTTGGCTGACAGGCTGGTTGGATGAATGGTTGGTTTGGCTGGCAGGCTGGTTGGATGAATGGTTGGTTTGGCTTTCGGGCTACTTGGATGAATGGTTGGTTTAGCTGGCAGGCTGGTTTGGTGAATGGTTAATTTGGTTGGATAAATGGTTGGTTTAGCTGGCAGGTTGGTTGCACTTATGGTTAGTTTGGCTGGCTAGCTGATTGCATGAATGGTTGGTTTGGCTGACGGGCTAGTTGGATGAATGGTTTGTTTGGCTTGTTGGTTGAATGGTTGGTGTGGCTGACAGGTTGGTTGAATGGTTGGTATGGCTGGCGGGCTAGTTGGATGAATGGTTTGTTTGGCTTGCAGGCTTGTTGGTTGAATGGTTGGTATGGCTGGCAGAATAGTTGGTTGCATGAATGGTTGGTATGGCTGGCGGGTTGGTTGCATGAATGGTTGGTATGGCTGGCAGGTTAGTTGGTTGGCTGTCTGGTTTGTGATAGGTATTTATGTATGTATGCGCGTATGAGTGAAAGTCTGTGTGTTTTGTTGTGTGTGTGTGTGTATATATATATATATGCATGTACTATTTGCTTTTGTTTACTTTACGTGATATACTCTTATATGCACGTAATATGCAGAACGGACAAAATAGAATTGTTGTGTGAAAAATTAGTGAATGGAAGGGTCGAGTTTAGGAAGCACCTGTGTGCCCAATCTATGACTCTTTTCGAGTTAAACTTGTTCGTGCGTTCGTCTGTTGGTTGTGCCACAGTTTCGCTTGTTAGATGGTTGGATGGTTGACTGCCAAGTTGGTTGAATTGTTGAATTATTGGTTGATTTGTCGGTTATTTGTTCAACTTACTGGTTAGTTCGATACTTGCCATCTTAGATTGTTGATTGCTTGGTTGCTTGGATAGTAGCTGTTTGGTCACTGTGTCCTCTGGCAGACCTTGCTGTAACCCTGAAGTGGGATCATTGAAAACGAATCAGTACTCTGTAAAGCTTCAGCAAGCTGTTGCATTCATGCACACAAGCTTGTTTTCACGCTGAATTTCCATATTTTTCTGACGGTGCATATTTTTGTCTTGCTTAAAATATCTTTATTCAAGATCTCATGTTTGTTCTTTAGTCTGGTGACACGTGCTGTTGCACCCGCTGGTCGCGGTTCAAACAGTCTGCTATCATAAACCGAGCCGTGAGCATTATTTCAGGGTATAAATGTAATTATGTGCACCATTTGATAGTTTTGAATAGAAAGTGTATAGAGTGTTTATTCTATCTTTCATCCCCGTGTTGAGATAGGGCCTAAACCTAAGCTTTTCAACCGGCGGTCCGTGAACCGAATATGGTCTGCAGATGCCTAGAAAGTGGCCAGAGGATCACTGCCAACTGTATTGCATTAGTGATCTTTCTATGCTGGGAGGTCGGGTTTCTGCTCTGTATGATCCCTATTTTATACATTTTCGCCCCTGAGGGAAGGAGTTAATTTTATTTCTAATTTTGAACATTTTCGCCCCTGAGGGGAGAGGTTAATCTTATTTCTAAAGCTCTCTCTCTCTCTCTCTCTCTCTCTCTCTCTCTCTCTCTCTCTCTCTCTCTCTCTCTCTCTCTCACACACACACACACACACACACACACACACACACACACACACAAATACAATTGCGTGAAAGATAAGTGTTTATGTTTGGAAGGGCCGAATGTAAGAAGGGTTTGCGTGCCCAATTTGTGACCCTTTGAATTTAAAATCCTTACGTTATCTCGCCCCCCCCCCCCCCCTTTCACCCCCACCCCCACCACCAACATTTTATGCTTACCAGCGATTATATGTCGTCTTAAATTCAGTTTATAATTCCATAATGCAATATCATTTTAAATATATAATTGAAAAGAATGTTTGTGACAAGTACAAATGAGTGTATGCATGATATGTATGTATGAGTGTGTATATGTGAATGTATGAGTTTGTGGATGTGTGTTTTTACACGAATGAGTTCGTATGAGTGTGTGGATATGTGGGAGTCTGTGTAGGAATATTGATATATTTGTGTTGTACGTTAGTTGTGTTTGTGCTTGTATGGGTAGGTGCTTGTGTATGTTCAGGTGTTTGTGTGTGTATGGGAATGTTTAGTTTGTGATTGTATGGGTGTGTGTTTGTGTATGTGTTAGTATAAGTGTGTTTCAGTGTGTACGAATGAATGTGCATGCTTGGATATTTAAGAGTGTCTGTATGTATGGTTGTATATGTGTGCAGCTGCAGGAAAAAAACCGTAAACAAAATCAACCACTGTATGGTGCTTTTATTGATCGTACCGAGGCATTTGATTTGGTTAGTCGAAAAGGTCTGCTCAATGCACTGAAGAAGATTGCGTGTCTGCCTACTCTTCTGAGCATTATTGAGCCGTTCAACACAGGTATGAAAGGTACAATCAACTTTGATGGTGTAACATCGAAGGATTTTATTATAAAAATGGAGTGAATCAGGGGTGTGTAATTGCTTCTACCCTCTTTGGAATATACTTTCACTTCTTTTGACACATGAATTTCGAGATCAGGAGGGTGGTATTTTCATTCATTCTCGATCTCACGGCAGCCTTTACAATGCTCGCAGGCTGAAGGCCAAAACCAGGATAAGAAAGGTACTTATCAGAGAGCTGCTGTTTGCAGATGATGCCGCAATAACCACCCACTCAGACGAGGAGCTGCAATGTTTAATATCTGCCTTTGCTGATGCGTGCTTTGAATTTGGACTAACAGTCAGCAAAAAGAAGACAAAGGTTATAGTACAAGGTGTCAATGACAGACCTACAGTCTTCATTGACGGTGAAGAGCTTGAGATAGTAGACCATTTTACCTATCTGGGTTCCACAGTGAATAGTAAACTATTGCTGGACCAAGAAATCAACATCAGGATAATTAAGGCAGCAACAACAATGAGCAGATTGACAAAGAGAGTTTGGGAGAACAGAAAACTCACAATTAAAACAAAAACCCTTGTCTATCAGGCTTTTGTTCTCATTACTCTGCATTACGGCAGTGAAACGTAGTCAACCTTTTTGCACCAGGAGATAAATAGCTTTCAAATGCGATGCCTAACAAGAATACTTGGCATTAAGTGTGGCAGGACAAAATCACAAACACTGAGCTACTGGAAAGAGCAGGTACTACAACAGTCTTTTCCATGCTCAGTCTACGAAGACTCAGGTGGCTGGGTCACACGTGGAGAATGGAGGATGGCAGAGTCACTAAGGACATCCTTTACTGTGAATTGAAGACATTAAGAAGGACGTAGAGCACGAGGTAGACCAAGAACAATATGGAAGGATAA
>CAJHNH020001596.1:0-10000 GCA_905116865.2 Candidula unifasciata | reverse complement strand
TATACACGCTGCCAGTAAATATAATTTTCTTTTGGCTGTGCTGTAAGAGGAGACGAGAATAATGAAACCTAAAAAAGGTCCTGTGAAAACGATTAGATTTCAACAAGTTTGGGCCTTTTCAGATATAAGAATACGAAACTTTATGAATAGGTAAGCCAGGAGCCTTTAACTTATATTTGATGGTGATACGCAACAGTTGCATGTAGACGTTTATAGACAGGTAAAAGAGTCTATATTTTAACCATATAGCCCCTTGTTGGTGGCAAATGCGGTGTCTAGGATGTGTTTTCATTGAGCCGTCAATTCAGTTGTCCCCATGTGGGATGCACCCTGGCTTTTACCGGGGGCCCTGAATATAGCAGGGCCATAAATATGGTCTAACGGCTGTAAGGGGTTTCTGGGACCTCTCCACGAGTGATCTTCATCCTCTTGGTGGCAGTTCGTGTCACCGAGTGTTTCTCGATTGTGTGATGTCTAGTGGGATACAACAACAACAGAAGAGAGAGAGAAAGAGAGAGAGAGAGAGAGAGAGAGAGAGAGAGAGAGAGAGAGAGAGAGAGAGAGAGAGAGAGACGTCCTAAATATAGCTCAGTGATCTAATATTATGACAAGTTGAAATCGTGCAGCAGATGTGAAAAGGAATTTTATATTTTATTCCGTGTGAACGCTGTCAATTAAACTTTCTTCCTTTTCTTTTTCTTCTTCTTCTTCTTCTTCTTCTTCTTCTTCTTCTTCTTCTTCTTCTTCTTCTTCTTCTTCTTTTCTTCTTCTTCTTCTTCTTCTTCTTCTTCTTCTTCTTCTTCTTCTTCTTCTTCTTCTTCTTCTTTTTTTTTTTTTTCTTCTTCTTCTTCTTCTTTTTCTATTTCTTCTTCTTCTTGTTTTTCGTCTTATTATTATTTTTCTTTCTCTTTTTTCTTCTTCTTCTTTTTCCTCTTTTTCTTCTTTCTCTATTCTCTTCTTCTTCTTCTTCTTCTTCTTCTTCTTCTTCTTCTTCTTCTTCTTCTTCTTCTTCTTCTTCTTCTTCTTCTTCTTCTTCTTCTTCTTCTTCTTCTTCTTTCTTTTTTTTTCTTTTTCTTTCTTTTTTCTCTTCTTTTTCTTCTTTTTCTTCTTCTTCTTTTTGTTTTTCGTCTTCTTCTTTTTCTTATTCTTCTTTCTCTTTTCTCTTTTTCTTCTACTTCTTCTTCTTCTTCTTCTTTTTCTTCTTCTTTTGCCGTACTGCTAATGCGGAAAAACGTCATGGAGACGAAGTATATGTAGTTACTAGGGCTGTACCGAATATTCGCTTCCTATTCGCTTCGGGACCAAATAGTGGACATAATAACTATTCGGTATTGGGCTGAATACTTGTGGTCAGGCCGAATACGAATAGTGATTACCTTACACCCGTTTCTGCATACACTGCGATGGACTGAAACCACTCTTTCATTGTCACAATAGGTGCAGCGGATAAGTAAGGTTGTGATTACATTTTGGCTGAAATTTAAAATTGAAAAATGTGGTTTGTACAATAGTAACTTTTAGCCTCGTCAAGTAAGCACTTGTATTTAAAGGCAATACGTTTTTTTTTTTTTCTGCTTGTGTGTGTGTGTGTCTGTGAGAGAGAGAGAGAAAGAAAAGGAGAGAGAGAGAGAGATCATGTATTTTTGCATTTTTTTTTTTTTTTTTACTGTGTCTTTGCCCAAATCAAAATTGAAGATATTGCTAACGAGAATATGAAGGTGCGTTTAAATTACATCGAACAAACGGCCTAGCGAACAGTGGTTTTGAAAGAGGTGGAAGCCCGAAGACAACTAATCACAGTTATCAGGAGACAGTCATCATTTTCAGCCATTTTATGAGAAGAGGGGAAATGGAACAGTGGTAACCACTGGAAAGATCTGTGGAAGGAAGAATAGAGGAAGACAACTAGAGAAGATTCTTGACAGTCTTGCTGCATTGCGGGTGTGTCAGCACACGAACTAATACATGCTAGAGGAGATTGCAGATTGTGGCAAGGCATAATCGCCTATGCCAGTCGGCGAGGCACCTGATGATGATGATAATACACTATTCGTATTCGTATACGGCCGAATAGTTGGTCCCACAATTCGTATACGGCCGAATACTGAAAATTACTATTCGGTACAGCCCTAGTAGTTAATCTTTTGCTATTTGTGTAACTTGTAATAATGTCTTACTGCGTTTCTGCAGCGTTTCTTTAACTTCCTGTACCCATCTCTCTCATGGTCGGCCTCTTGCTACTGTTCCCTGTAGTTGCTGTTCTCATGCAGTCCGCTTTATCTGCTGGTTGATTTTGTTTAGTTCTGATCACATGGCCAAACCATTTGACTCTTTGATGTTCAATGAAATCATTCACTGATACTGCGCCTGCTATTGTCGTTAGTTCTTTAATGGTTAATCTGTTTCGCCTTGTGCGTTTTTCCGCTGCATTTCTTTTTCATTTTCTTTCGTGTCTTGTAATTGTATGTTTATGTGTTTTAGGACTATCCGTGTCTAGCATTTATAGCATACAGCTGGTACGAATAGCTCATTTATCAGCTGCGGTAAATGGGTGTTTCTGAACAATCAGCTGATAGACTTTTACTTTTATAATTTGTAAGGATATTTGTAATGGTGACTGATGTTATGAGCCGACAACGTCAAATCGTTCTTGTCATTTCAGATGTAATGAGTTTATCACCTTGGAAACTAAACAGTCACTGCGTCAGCTTCTGCTTGTTTTTCTTCCTGTTTGTCGTTGTTGTTGATATTGTTGTTGTTCTTCTTCTTCTTTTTCTTTTTCTTTTTCTCCTTCTTTTTCTTCTACTACTACTACTACTGCTGCTGCTGCTGCTGCTGCTGCTATTACTACTACTACTACTACTACTACTACTACTACTACTACTACTACTACTACTACTACTACTACTACTACTACTACTACTACTACTACTACCACTACTACTTCTTCTTTTTCTAGCTGCTGTTGTTTCTTCTCTTCCTCCTCCTAGTCCTCCATTGTACTTGCTCCATGTCGTTAAGACACTGCATGTATTCATGAGGCAGTGTCAGAATAGAATAGATAATGCCAGTAAATATCAGACAGTATAAGTACACATCAGGCATTGGCTGTAAACATCAGACGGTGTATGTAACATCAGGCATTACCAGCAAACATCAGATATTGCAAGTATATATAAGATATTGCAGGTATATATCTGACAGTGTATGTATACACCAGACATTGCAAGTAAACATCAGACATTGCCAGTATTCATCAGATATTACCAGTAAACATCAGACATTGCAAGTGTTCACCACACATTGCGAGTATACATGAGATATTGCAAGTAATCATTAGATGGTTTAAGTATACATCAGATATTGCCAGTACACATCAGACAGTGTAAGTATACATAAGATATTACCCGTAAACATCAGACATTGCAAGTATTCACCATACAGTGTAAGTATACATCAGATATTACCAGTACACATCAGACAGTGTAAGTATACATAAGATATTGCAAGTAATCATTAAACGGTGTAAGTGAAAATCATATAATGCAAGTAATCATTATACGGTGTAAGTGTACATCAGATAGTACCAGTAAACACCAGACAGCGTAAATGAACATTAGACATTGCAAATAAACATCAGACATTGCAAGTATTCATCACACATTGCGAGTATTCATCAGACATTGCAAGTAATCATTAGAAGACAGTGAAAGTATATACCTGATATTGCCAGTATACATCAGTGTAAGTATACTTTATGGTTTACACAACATATCAACATCATGGCACAAGGGTAGTAACCCATGCTTGATCTGTTCTGTTTCTAACTCAAGCCTGAGTCCGAAGAATCTCAATACAGTGCAAGAACTCCGCAGCACCGGCGAGGATCCTGAACTACTTTCCGTAGATTTTTAACTCAAAATTTAGCCTGGACAGCGCCGATAAGCTTTGCGATTTCCAACTGCCAATTGATTTTGTTTTTGTGCGTAAAAATACACATGGGCGTCCGATCTTACTACCTAGAGAACAGGGTAAATTACTAGAAGTCCACGTGAAAAAATGCTAGCCTTTACCGGGCCTTGACCCTCGGACCTCCAGCAGTGGATACGGACGCCATGTCTAGAGACCACTCAGTTCCCAATGTAAGTATACATCAGACAGTGTAAGCATACATCAGACAGTGTGACTATACATTATCAGTGCGAATGTACAACAGACAGTGTATTTATGTGTGCCACAAATTATACCTGAACACTCCCAATTACTGTATATTTTGCTAACATTCCCACTTAAATGCGAGTCACTATTTTTTGTAATGTTTACAACTCCCCAGCCTCTTAGAGCGCAGACTCTCTCGATACGCCTCACTGAACCCTAATATCTTTGACAGACACATGCTTATTAAGGGTTTTAACATTGCTACCTGACCCATGTCGATTCCAAGTATGCACGTTACCTGTTGCATGAAGCAGGAGACATGGGGTATATAAAGTCCGACCTGTGAAAAGTTACCTACCTCTGAAGAGCCTCACAACTGAACGATACACGCACAGCAAGTCTGGACCCAAGACAGCAGTATGCTTTGTGTCTGTCGCTCTAACAACAGCAATACCCAGACTGAAACAAAAAGTTCCCTCATTATCATCAGTTTCCATTGGTGCCTGTCGACGCCGAAGGAAAAAAAAAATAGTTTGTGATCCATTGTTTATTGGGCAGTAATGGCTAGTGTCATTCCGTGTCGGTGTAGCTCTTCAGTGTCATCAATCCATGTTCTCCTGGGGTGACCGCTTGCTTTCACTTGAGATCTATTTCTGTGTAGTGCTTGCTTAGTAGTTGTTCTGGCTGTATTCTTACTAAATAACTAAACCCTATGATTTTCTGTTTCTCAATGAATTTGCTGCATGGTGTTGTTCATACAGTCTGTCTGATAATATGATTTCTAGCTTTGACTCGGATCGTTCGGTTAACGGCTCTTGCTGGGTTTCTCGTTTTACATGTATCACTTTTGTGTAGGTTAGCCTTTGATAATGTCAGAGTCCAGCACTGGTAGCACAGTGGGGTACAAATATGCTGTTTATAATCTATACTTTTTCCTTGCGCTCTTACTTATGTTTGAATGCCTTAATAACGGTGTTATCTGGTATATAAGTGCAGCGGCTCGAATGAATCTTGTTTCTATTTACCGGTCTAATCTTCCGTCCTCTGAGAATATACTTCCTAGAAATTCAAATTCTTTAACTTGCTTCAGGCACTTATTATTCAACCATTCATGTAGCGCACAAGGCATTTTACTGACTTGCATTATAACATTATGAACCGTTTTCAAAAGGTTGGCCTTAGTGCACTTATTGCTGAATTCTGGAGTACTGAGTTAGGACTTATGGCTTGGGTTACCTTGAAGACACTCCGGACAAGTCCATTGGTGGTCAGATTCCAGCTTCAAAATATACATCAGCTTCCCGCAGTTAACAGTGCCAGTCCTATGCTATTTGCACATATTATCTCCCGCAACAGGTAACATATGTACCTGGAATCGACATTGATCAGGTGCAATGTTAAAGCCGTTAATAAGCATGTCTCTGTCAAATATATTTGGGTTCATTAGGACGTGACGACAGTGTCTTCGCTCTGAAAAGCTGTGGGGGTTGTGAACAGTTAATGAATTATAACTGGCAGTCCTTTAACTTCATCGCTTGATGAGGCCCTAGTCTCTTCCACGGTGGCACTCTCGCACACAAGAAAGTTTTTGTTCTAAATAAACTGTTTGCCGTGAAAACCGAACTCTAGTACTCAAGGATCATGAAATTGTTAAGCGCACACACTAACTTCTGAGGTCATGTACCAGCTCTGCCAACATACATCGTCTGGAAGAATCTCGGTCATTCGTTAGATCTCCTGTCTCGTGCACTTTCTCTAATGGCTTGTGCCCATCTTCGCGTCTGTCGTCTCATGCCACGCTTACCCGCTTAAATGTTCCCCACTGCTGTATTTTCCAGTCGAACGTGGCTTGTGATATGGCCAATACATTTCAGTTTCTGAGACCAGATGCTGTTTACAAGCCAATTATCATTCATGCTCAAACATGTAAGACATATATAACATATTATTTTCAACTGATCACATCGACTCTTGTTTAGTGACCTTTGTATGAATATCTGTCACACTAAGCCGTGTAATGTTAGAAACTGGATGCATGGATTCAAATACGGAACTCACTGCCAGGGGACTTTGGTCCTCATGGTCCTCCAAAATTATCTGTTTTGTGCACTGTCATTATGTGTAGAGTCTTTTCTATGCTTAACCTTCCAAACCATCCGTTTGTCTCCCTCTCTTCTTTACCCTACTACTTTCCTGTTATCACCCCGTATTTCCATTACCTTCTTCTCGTGACCTGTCGGAAAGCCTTATCTCTGTAAAAGTTTTCACTAAGATGCTGTCCATAATTCACTTCCGTGCATCAGTACTGACTCTACTTAGCTTATAATAAATGCCCAGCGCAGGGGCAAGTAACTCTGTGCAACTTCAGGATCGCCCTGCCAACCTTCAGCAGCGACAAAGATTTACTACGGAATCCGGAGGCTAAACCCGTTTCTGTTGTTAATAAAAGCAACCATGTAAGAAGGGGACCACATATTCAGTTCGTCAGTGACAGCGGGCTGGTCTGTGTGTTTTAGATCGTTTAAATTTTCCTAATCAAAAAAAGAATGACATTTGGTGATTCCTTATAAATGTGAGCAATCTATTACTTCCCGCAATCGACTTGCTGAAACCCAAACCTGGCCTAGAAATTGAAAAGCACATGTGGGGATTGGGGAAAGAGGAGGTAAAAGCGTGGACATATAGTTTCATTTAACTGCATAAAAGAACAGATAGGTACAGTTCAATAGCAAGTGAAACAGAGAGGTGCGAGTTTTCTTTAGTTGATTGTCTAGATCTTGCAAGTGGGTAGTGTTTAGGTAGATAAGTACCTAAGTAGGTATATTGATTAACTGACATGTTGTAATTAGAATTATTGAATTATACATCTTGCAAGTGGGTAGTGTTTAGGTAGATACATACCTAAGTGAGTATATAGAAAAACTGATAGGTAGTAATTAGACTGATTAATTAGGTAGACTGTGTAGATAGAAACGTACGTGCATATTTGTGTATGTAAAGTTTTGAGCCAGATTTTAGGTGGATACGTTGTTTAAAAAAATGGTAGATACTGGGTAGGTAGGTAAACGTAAACGGATACAACTGTGTTTGTAGGCAGGTTATTATTGAGGTAGTAAGACGGGTATGCAGGTGGTTATTACCTAGGTAGATACGTAGCTTAGTATCTGAGTGTATATATCTCATATATATATATATCTAATCATGGATATATATATATATATATATATATATATATATATAATATATTATATATATATATATATATATATATATTATATATATATATATACGAGAGTCGCCGTGGTCTAGCCTGCGGATCGGAAGATCTTGGGTTCGGGTCCTAAACGGATCGGACTTTTTGACAAATGACCTTTGCCCACTTAGAGGGAATGCCTTGTGACACCATACCATACAAAGCATACATGGAAAGAGAAGAAGGACGTAGAGCACGGGGTAGACCAAGAACAAGATGGAAGGATAACATCAGAGAAACTCTACAACAGCACAATGTGCCTATGGTCGAGGCAACCAGAAGAGTTAGAAACAGAACCCTATACCTCCCTCGACACCCACAGCGGTAAAAGAGGAAGTGAAGAAGAAGAAGAAGAAGACCTTGGTTCTCAGGTCGACCCAGCCTTGAGTGGGTACCGGGTCGACCCAACCTTGAGTGGGTACCAGGTACAGTACTTGGAAGTAACGACCGGTGTGCTGCTGACCACATCAGCCAACAAGTGGCGTTTGGTCTCGCCCTATACACCCAATACGCCTGAAGGCGTAAAAAAGGGTCCTTTACTTTATTTACTATATGTACATTAAAAAATAGAAACGCTAATTACATTTTTGTCTCTCCCCCTTCTTTTCTTTGCATCCAAGTTAATAAGCACACACCATGCATGTTTAAGTTGTCCTGTTTTCCTCAAGAGAACACACAACATGCATGCTTGAGTTGTCCTGTTTTCTTCAAGAGAACACACAGCATGCATGTTTGAGTTGTCCTGTTTTCCTCAAGAGAACACACAACATACATGCTTGAGTTGTCCTGTTTTCCTCAAGAGAACACACAGCATGCATGTTTGAGTTGTCCTGTTTTCCTCAAGGGAATCTAGACAGACACTGAGTAGAAACCTCACCAGTCGTGGCATACAACCATTTACGATATCTTCCAATCTCAGATCATAGTCCATTTACGTGTCTCCCTCGAAGCACTCAAGGGTCAAGGTATCTCTTCTTCTGCTGAGTGGTCACAGCCTGTAATCGCCGACGGAAAGTTCTCCTTGGTTGTCCACTTCTGGATCTTGGTCTTGTTTCAGAGTTTGAGTTGTGCATCTACAACCGTTTTGTAGATTTGGCACACTTGTTTGCAGACTGAAAGATCCCCGAAACTCAGACAGATGCACCCTAATTAGTCGATTTTTTTTCAACATGCTTGTTAAGAGAGGGGGGGGGGGGGCAATGGGTATATTCTTTCCTCTTCCCCACCCAAACATAGGACCCCGGAACCTACACCGTGAGGTCAAAGTATAGGAGCTTCCTGGTTCCAGCGTCCCAGAGGACTAGATATCTAACACACTTCCTTCCAAGCATGACCTGAAGGGGATAGAAAACAGGGAAGACAAAGAGAGACTCTGCTTAGAACCATCATCATTGAAGGCTCAATCATGGACAAAATTAACATCCAAAAACTGGAAACAGGTGGCAAGGAACCATGACCTCTGCCCTTTTCGCCGCCCAAGGCTCAAAAGGTAAGACTAACTACTATCTTCCAAACATGAAACATGCTTGTGTATATTCATTTTGTTTGTTTCAACCATCGCTTTTCAAGACTAATGGAATCAGTTGAATAAAACACGCTATTCTGCGTAAATTTGGAAGGTATAGGATGTCCACGACATCAGTTTCTCAAGAATACGTTTACCGGGTCAATCACAACCGGTGGCTTTATAAGGAAGTGACGTACACAACCGTCACCTCAGCCTTGGCACTGAGCAATCTGACAATTTAATCTGTAATATTTAATCAGACGCAGCGTTCCGATTTGTTTCTTTAATAATCCTTGTTGCAGCGTGTTTGTTTCCTCTCTCCCGTCCTTCACTAGTAATTAACTGCAAGAATAATGTCGATGACAAGAGTGACAGCGCCTTTTGGGGGCCTATTGACCGAAAGCTATATTGGTTTTCCTGTGGAACTGTTGGTATCTTTGATTACCAAAACGGTGGTCTGCGTTCAAACCCTAGAAGAAACAGGGTTTTATTTTCTGAACAGTATGGTTTTTAATAGGCGAGATATAGAGCAAGAGAGAACGAATGAGAGAACGAACGAATAAACTTTATTTTTTGGAGAATCTGTAGGCAGGGTAAATTGTTTCTTGAGGACTCAGAAATGTGGTTTTACAGAACAATGCTTAGAATACCTTAGACAGCCAAAAAGAGCAACCAAGAGGTTTTGAAGGAGGCGAGAGCCCGAAGACAACTTATCACAGACATCAGAAGGAGACATCATTTTTCGGCTATGTTATGAGAAAAGGAACAATAGAACATGTTGTGACAACTGGAAAGATTTGTGGAAGGGGGGATAAAGGAAGAGAACGAAAGAAGATTCTTGACAGTCTTGTTGCATGTCATGGAGGTGTGTCAGCACACGAACTGATACATGCTGCAGGAGATCGCAGATTGTGGAGAGGCATGTTCGCCCACGCAAGTCGGCAAAAAAAATGCAAACGTACACATACTCTTACATGCTCATACACATACACACACACACAGGCACATCATCATGTATCAGGTCCTTTGTGTCATCACCGTCTGCCGTAAAGAAACCGTGATGAGAGACATAGACACATACA